>JAAVUE010000176.1:0-52330 GCA_014898975.1 Fusarium nodosum | reverse complement strand
CCATCTCCCCCTACCCAGCCCCCCGACCGACAATACGCCATGTCTGATAGACCCTCGCACCGAGGTGGCCGCGGCCAAGGATCGCATCCTCGAGGTGGACGCGGAGGCGGTCGCGGAGGAGGCGGCGCGGGAGGCGCTCAGCAGGAGCGCGAGAGGCCCAAGAAGGAGAACATCCTTGACTTGGGCAAATACATGGATAAGCAGATCACCGTCAAGTTTAATGGTGGCCGTGAGGGTACGTCCGCCCGAGTTGTGCGCCATTAAGGCAAAGTGCTAACTGTTTGTGCAGTCAAGGGCACGCTGAAGGGCTATGACGCTCTCATGAACCTGGTTCTTGATGATGTACATGAGGTTGTTCGAGGTATGCCACGCGATTACACATATGCATTTCGATTTCCCCCTTGGTTACTCTCGCGCTCTGTGTGCTTCCACAGCTGACACCACCATCGCAGACGACGAAGGCAACGAGTCTACTCGATCCCTCGGCCTTGTGGTTGTACGAGGCACCCTCCTTGTCCTTGTCAGCCCCGTCGACGGCAGCGAAGAAATTGCCAATCCTTTTGTACAAGCGGAGGATGATTGAAGAGACAGGCAAGCGGACTGGAAATGAACATAACGACGAGAGTGAAGAGTAAAGTGCCTGATTAAGCGTCGGCCAAAAAGCCTGCAGCTGTATCAGGTAGGGCTCGACGACTAAAAGAGACCGAGCAACTATCTGGGCCACCTTCTCCAAGCATGCCATTTTGGATTATGTATGGGTCACAAAGGGCCGTGTGGTGCAAATCTACTGGGCTTCAATCGTGCAATGACCACGTCACTAGCCGGATTCAATATCTTATATTCAAGGCAATAGACCATGTTAATATAGCAAAGCTGTATGCATCTCGCTGAACCCTTTGCCCTACACAAACTTCTGATATATCCGAATCCCCGCTCTATAACGATCAATCATGACTTGGAATGAGGTTGGCCCATAATGATCCAAGGCTGCACTCTTCCAATATAGTAATCAAAGCGCTTGCCCAAGTTATGTCGTAAGATGAAGTATCAGAAGCCTCGTCCCGACTTGCTCCCTTTCACAAGTTCACCAAACGCATTCGCTAGCATCTTTTTGAGCTCCTTGTAACTGACGAGGAAGCTGGTCTGTTCGTCTCGACTTGTGAGACACATCCTCTCGTCTGATCCAATATCTAGCTTGTTCATGCATCGAAGCATGTGTCCCATGTCCAGGACTGGTTTTCCGTTGTTATCAACTTGGTGAAACACGTAGTCTCGGAAAAGCTTGAGCATGTAGCGTTCGCCATTCTCGGCCCATGCTCGATCCCCCTCAAATTCAGGTCGTTCGTTGATGGTTGCGAGTTTCATCATCAGCCGCGCAGCCCTTCCGTTTTCAATCTCCCGCATCACATCGGTATTAGCCTTGTCTAAGGCCTGTAGGTTCTGGTCAAAAGTGGAAGTAATGCGCCCGGCAATTCCGCGTACAAACTCCTCGATGCCTTTCTGTGAAGGAGACTGCTGGGGTGTGAGAAGCCATAGAATAGTGTCTCTGATCTCCGCGGAGTATACCCTGGACATTTGTTCTAACGACATTTGGTAGTTGGTCAAATGTACTGGCAACGTGTTAGTTGTCAGACAAAGCAGCAAGCGTCCGAATTGAATAAAGTCTTCTTGTTGGAGTTCCTGAATCTGTCGGTGTGCATCATACTGCACAACATCGAGGATGGAGCATGCACTAAGACGAATTCGGTTTTTATGAGTCAAGATGATCTTGCTCGGATCAATGCAACGTGCAGCCAAGTTGATCGAGTGGATAGCTTGGAGAGCATTGGCGATCTGTGAAATGTAGGCCCAGAGAACATTTTCAGCAATAGGGGTTTTCGCTTGGAAACGATTACCATGTGTGGTGCTCGGAGTTAAGTGAGCCTCAACAAGTGTCTTGGAGAGAGGGTAGTAGTCTTGCACAAAAATGAGCGAACTATCTCCAAAGGCACGCGTCGTAAACGCATCGAGGATGGTCACCACACTGCCGTTGTTGATACGCCGCCATTCCTTCACAAGTCTGATTGCATGTTCGTTGGTTAACCTGTAACCTTCTAGCCGCCTCAAGCAATAAAGGTTGCCTGACTTGGTTGCCGTAGCTTTGTAGACCCAACTCGGATAGCCGAAGATATTAGCATTTTTTCGATGAGTCGTGTCCAATGGCACCAAGTTGTGGTAGTTATCGAGTTGTGGTAGCTGAGAGTTGGGAAGGACTTGGCCGGCTGCCTCGAGCTTCCGGGCAATCTCTTCACGCTCCTTCTCAGGCAGGAAGAAGTCGTGCGGTACACGGTGGTAAGACATCAAATCATCTCGATGAGGAGCCACCGGGAAATATAGATGATGTTGGAGTGGTTGGACGGGTGTTGCAAATGCGTTCTGCGCTTGGAAATAACCTGGCCCGTGGCTGCCGAGCGTGGGGTCTTCTGCATAAGGGTTAAATTGAGGAGTGGTAAGGCCTTGGGTCACAGTAAATGGGTCATAAGAGATCCCGCTATCTTGGGCAGAGCCATTTACCGCAGTCTGCCTGATCAGCATTGTCTCGGCATCTGGCGCGATTGTGGCTCACCGTATTGTTTATGTCGTAAGCAGGTGTGAATTCGCGGACAGACGCAGGATTAAAGAGGCTACTGTCGCCATCTTGCAGGCCCACGGGGGTGGCAGCTTCGCATAGTGTTAGTCAAGTCAAAATCACAAGGACATCCAAGGTTGCGTACACCCTAATCCACGTGGAGTAAATGCGGGAGCGCTTGCAGCCTGCGAAGAGAATGTTGGTTTCTTGCTGCCTATGCCAGCGGGTGTGAACGAGGGCGAGTCGACGTTTAGTGATTTCTTGGATCTGGATTCGTCGTTGTCAGCCATCCTGTTGGATCAAAGGAGCATGTCCATGGATAAGAAGAGATTATGGGTCTTTCGAAGATTGACCAAAGTCTAAAGAAGGATGAGACAGTGAGATAAGTGATAGAATATGGTCAGAAGGGGTAGTCATGAAAGGTCTTGTAAGTTAATGAACATGATAGGTAATGTATGGCTTAGACAGCTCAAGAAAAAGTTGATAGAGAAGTAATTTGTAACGATTAAGGCAAACAGGGCAAGTATCGGCCATTAAGCAAAACGTTGAGGCAGGCACCATAAGTGACTACTACCGCAGAAATGAAGCCTCCAGACTCAAATCGCAGCAGCTGCGATCCATGATTGGAGTCTCTCAAATCACATTACCAATTCAACGAGTATGGGTAGTGGCGGGTAGGGGCTTTTCTGGCCCACGCGTGTAACGTAATGAACCAAACCAAGTCGAACTTTGACACAGCGAGCTTTCGCATGATGGACCACCAAGCACCAAACGATCATAGCAAGATTAACCTACATATCTGAATTGGAGTTATTTTTGTTTTGATCATGGCTGAACGCGCAGCCTTGGTCTTCGAAGCGACAATGGCCATAAATAAGTACGTTCCGGCACAAGGTATCTTTATTCTCTAAAAACGCCCAGGTCAGTGTTTGTTTAGACTTGAGGGCAGGCAGGGCGTGTCTGTGATCGGAAGGGCAAACGAACCGCGTCCCTTGGGCCTCGGAGACCCGACTTGGCGTCGTAGATCGGCCGGTTGATACCGCGATGTCGCCATGGTCAGTAGTATATAGTGTTGAAGATAGTGCAGCCTCTTGGCCAAGTTTACGACGTCTAAACGCAAGGATACTGTGTTAGCAGAACGCAAAAAGCTAGCGGTTTTGCACGGATAACAGAACCGACGGGATATGGACCGAGTACTGACAAAGACAGCACCTACTTGACTCTGGCAAGCATCTCCCATGGTTCAATGGCTCGAGGCGACTGGCCGCCCATGGAGGAACGAGACGGACGGCAGGGCTTCAACGGCGCTGCTGACCGGAGCAGCGTAAAAGTCGAATAGAGCGCAGGAAGCTAACGGCCGTATTCGGGAGAAACAAGGCGCGGGCCGTCGCCTCTTGTAACGGTAACAAGCAGTTGCGAGGTCGGGTGAGGAAACGAGAGGTAGGTGAGGTAAGGAAGGTATGTAGGAGTTGGACGAGTGTGGATGTGGGCGGTGGGGGGCACTTTTGGTGGAGGGACTGGCGCGCAAGACGACCTATTGACCAGCGAGACAGGACAGTCAGTTCGCGAGTCTTGGTTCCAACAGCACCGCGCTTCAGAGTATCTCTTCTGCAGAATTGCTATGCAAAGATACATGCAATGTCTCCCCCGCGGCATGACGCCAACCTGAACCCAGCTTGTTCCATTACCTTAGTGTGCTACCTAGGTCAGTACCTACTATCTACCAGGTACTACGCAATACGCCGAAGAATAGCCCACCCAAAACGGGTTTGATCTATTCACTGTAGTTACCCCATACTGATAAGCCTAGCTCTGACGCGTTCCGATGCCATCATTCTTCTATCTATCTAGCTCTCTTGACAATCCCCGAGGGTCATTAATACGGGACCCAAGTCATGGCAATAGTTCTCCTATCAATGTCCCACGAACATTCAAGTACCTGTTTGAAGACTGTATAGATCCAACCAACAATACCTAAATTAGGTAACCTTCAATAACTACGCTTGATTTGCAGATCCGAAACGTCCCTTCTCGTCTTATTCCTATACCAACATCGTGGGGTCACCGCCACGACCGAAACGCAAATCGCTTCTTTTCTTCTACGTACAACTTGCAAACACTAGAACTTTATAGATCAGCTTGCGGCTCAAGCTTACAAAAAGACTTTGTTTGATACTGCAAACAAGACGGCCGGAGGGAAATCGCAACTGTAGCATGGACGAAAGTGAAATCGACTTGGGACAGCTGTCCTCTACTCAGCAGGAGGCTCTCAACCAGTACACTCAAGTCACAAATCAAGAAGTCAACGAAGCCATTCCGCTTCTGAGGCGGTCGGAATGGAACGTCCAGGTATTTAATTCCATTCAGTATGCATTTCTGGAGATTCTAATGCTATCTCATAGATCGCAATTGCCAAGTTCTTCGACGGCGAAACGGCCGACCCAATAGCTGCAGCGCAGCAAGAAATCCCCCGAGCAACAGCACGGCATGAAAATCTACAAGAAAGTCTCTTCCATGAGGCGGCACGTCCCTCCCGTGCTTCACCACGGCAGCGCACTGATCCAGCACCACGAATTGTTCCCCAAAACTCGGCCACAAATCGGGCTCCCTGGCTTTTGGGTCTGCTTCTAACACCTTTTAGCCTGGGATGGAGGGCTGCCTCAACACTCTTTCGAACCCTGATATATGCGTTGTCGTTCCTACCCGCATCGATTCGACCACGTGCTGTAACAAGCAGAATATCAACTGGCTTCAGAGGTACCAATGGCCGACGACCTCTAATGCCACGGGATACAGCCTCGAGGTTTAAGAGAGAGTTTGAGGAAGAGTATGGGGAGAACGGCTTGCCCTTTTTCGAGGGCGGTGTCGCTCAGGCGCATGACCAAGCTAAGAAGGATCTCAAGTTTATGCTTGTTGTACTATTGTCTCCCGAGCATGATGATACGGAGTCCTTTGTCAAGGAAACTTTGCTGTCACCAGAGGTGGTGGCGTTCATCAAGGACCCTTCCAATAATATTCTACTCTGGGGCGGCAACGTGCTCGACTCTGAAGCTTACCAGGTGGCCCAGGAGTATATCTGTACCAAATTTCCTTTCTCTGCGTTGGTTTGTCTTACACCAAAAGAGGGCAGCACCCGTATGGGGATTGTCAAACGCCTTGTTGGGCCCATGCCCCCAGCTACTTACCTGTCTGAAATTCGAGCAGCTATCGAGAAGTACGGCGCCGATCTTGACGGAGTGCGGGCTGAGCGAACAGCTCAGGAAGTTACAAGAAATCTACGGACTGAACAAGATTCAGCCTACGAGCGGTCCCTGGCTATTGACCGTGAGCGTGCCCGGCAAAAGAAGGAGGCTGCAGCGGCAGCAACGGCAGCAGAGAAACGCGCCCTGGAAGAAGCAAACGCGGCGGCAATACTCGAAGAGAAGCGCGGGAAATGGAAGGCATGGAGAGCCACAACAATTGTGGCCGAACCACCAACCAGCGAGAAGAATATTGTGCGAGTTGCTCTTAAGATGCCTGAGGAATCGGGAATCGGTCGAATCGTGCGCCGTTTCCCCCAAGATGCATCTCTGGAAGACATGTATGCCTTTGTGGAGTGCTACGGCGTTCTCCACCAAGACGGCGCAGCGGCAGGTGACAGACCGGAAGATTACGAGCACGAGTACAAGTTCCGAATTGCCTCAATCTTACCCAGGGAGGTGTACCAGCCCAGCACGACGGTGACAGTGGGAGAGAAAATCGGAAGGTCAGGAAATCTGATTGTGGAGGACGTCTCACTGGACTCGGAAGATGAGTCGGACGACGACGTTGATGACGACGAGGAGGAGGCGGAGGCTATTGAGTAGAAATGACCGTGAGGCGCTGACTAGATCGCTATCTACTGTGTAGATTTTGTAAAGCAGTCCAAGATGCCAGCTTTCGACAAGAATTAGATGCGGTTTAGCACAGAGGACTGTCACTGCATTGTGTATATTACTAGTACCATCAATTATGCCGCCGTTTGGTGTTAAATGTTGGCTTACATGTTGCACCAATCTAAGTCAATTGCCAAGAGTGACGAAAGTAGGTCTTCTTCGTCGGACTTGGATAAATCTAAGTGCGCTGAAATCCCATGGACACGGCAATAAACTTGTGATTCGATATGGGTGGGATCTGATGCTGTAACAAAGGTATTGCAAAATGATATTATGCACTTTAATCTCACTCAATCTGTAACGGTCCATACATCATATGCTATGTCCCAGAACAGCGCCCCAAGGTAAAGCCAAGACGCGATTGTCACTCGTGTTACCCGGCGGCGATGCCTAGGGAGGGGTTGATTGCGTAGGGTGATGAGGCTGTGCAACAGAGGCCGCTTTAGAAAGTTGAAAAGGATGAAGAAATTCCTTGACAACTGATTGACTTGGTTCAATGTTTAGGTTCAATGTTTAGGTTCACAGTTTTAGTTAAATTCACAAACCCAGGTAACTACCTACTAACGCCCTTACTCTTGAAAACCTAAGGACCCTGCAAATCGTCGAGCTTTAACAGCCTACTAAGTCCAGCTTTAAGCCCAGCAAGTGGGTGACGCACGGGGCTGTATTAGCGAGCAGCGCATCAAGGACCCCTTGGCAGGTCCGAACCACCAAACACAAGTAACAACAAAAGAAGAAGAAGGAGGAATAGGGAGATATAGAAAAGGATCAAAAGACGATAGGGAGGCTACACTATCACTGCTGGCGTCCGTTGTTCTTTTCGCTGCAAGATCTACCAAAACATTCAACTCTTCTCACTCATCCATAAGTCTTCAAGGATCAACATCCTTGCTACTCCCAGACAACGGCGCCAATCATTCGACACTTGCTCCAATCCAACATCGTCAGCTCTGCGAAACGAGTTAAATCGACCAACACCACCGTTAGTTTCTGAAACTGTGAAGGCATTAGATTATATGCTCGGTGCCTTCCCATTTAGGCCTTAATTTCCCTTTATCTTTTTTAGATATCGCATTGAAGCTCCATCTTCAACAACGATTTGTTGTTTCTCACCGTCACATCACATCTAGGCAACATCTCGTCGCCCGCCTCCTGTCCACAAGTACCCGATTACCATATCCAACGAGCCGCCTGTTGCGGCGCAAGGCTCCAACGCAGCCATGAAATCTATGAAGGGTCTCGGTATGAGCAAGATGCTCGGAAGCATCAGAAAGAAAGCAAGCAATGTCTCGAATCGTACGTGTCAACATGCACACGAGCAGCCTTGCGACTCGCACAGGCTCAAGCAGCGCAAACAAACAGTGAGCCCGTACTGATAATTTACAGGAACATCCGACGGACCCTCCGGAGCATCACCATCAGGGACGACGCCCGCTGGCTCGCCTGAAGCTACAGCTCATAACAGTGTGGTATGCTACAGTATTATCGCGCAATCTTGCGAAACCGCCCACGTCGCCGAGTCATTGCTGACCGAACCTAGAAAGCATTCTGCGAGTCTGGAGGAAAGTCAAAGGTGAAACCCCACCAGTCATCACATCACCTCTTTGTAAAGCTTTTTCGCTGACCTCATGCGCTTCTGTGAAACAGCAAGATGAGGTCCTTTTCCTCCCTCCTATCGTCGATGCCGCCGAGTCATCTCCCGCCGCTGCCGCAGAATGCGCCCGCTTGATCCGGAAGTACCTCTCGAAAGACTACTTTTCAAAACCATCGTGGCAATACAATGCAGTAATGCTGCTACGCATCCTGACTGACAACCCCGGTCCGACCTTTACGCGAAATTTGGACCAGAAATTCGTTGATACTGTGCGCTCGCTCCTTAAGCACTTGAGAGACCCCAGCGTCCGCCAGATCGTGATGGAAACTCTTGATGACTTCCAGCACTCCAAGGCATACGACGAGAACTTAGCGTTGCTTACCTCAATGTGGCAGAAGGAGAAGGAAGAAGCTTACAGGAACTACGGCGTATGTTTACAATATTCGCATGTGGATGCGACCTAGGCTAATACAAGCTGTTGCAGGGACCACGACAACCGATGATGTCGCCAGGCGGTTACAATACTTCTCCTCCTGCCCAAAATCCTCACTCTCAGAATTACTTTGCAAGACACCATACAAACCAGCGATTACCCGACCCTATCGAACTAGCCAGCCGACTTGAAGAAGCCCGAACGTCAGCTAAGCTCCTTGAGCAGGTCGTTATGAATACACCTCCCGGCGAGATTCTTGACAACGATCTTATTAAGGAATTTGCCGATCGGTGCTCGAGCGCCTCTCGCAGTATCCAGGGTTACATGACATCCGAGAATCCCACACCCGACAACGATACAATGGAAAACCTTATCGACACCAACGAGCAGTTGCAGACTGCGCTTAACCAACATAAGCGTGCTGTCCTCAGCGCTCGTAAACAGCTGGGTCTGAACGAACACACTGACTCCCAATCGCCGAGTGTGACCCCTCAGCTTCAGCCCCAACAACAGCCCGAGTCTCAGCTTCAGGCCAATGGAACCAGTACCGACCATTATTTCGGCAATGCGTCCTCTTCAAGTTCTGGCCATAACAACGGCAAGGGTAAAGAGACACAGTCTTTCTCAGCCCCCTCGGGTCTCCCACCGAAGGCAGGCGAAGGAAGTACAAGTAGGCCCTACGATGAACCTGCCGAAAACCCGTTCGCAGACCCTCAGCCAGGCGGTTCTGCCCAAACAACGGCGGCGTACCAGTATTCTGAGGAACAGCGCCTTGCTGCTGAGCCCTTTCACCCTGGCTTTAGGCCAACAGAAAGCTATCTAGGCCGGCAGGACAGCGCCATTGGCAAGGTTCACATGCACGGCGCCGGCGCCTCGACCCCATCCGCCCAGCCACCTACACAGCAACGACTCGACGAGGTCTCAGATGACGATGACATATACGATGCACCCAGTGGCCCTCCACCTAAGAGTAAAGAGCCTATGTACCGATATTGACGGCGGAGCTGAGGTGTGAGGAGACCGACTTGATGGCAGTTCTCGAAATATACGTTCCGTTTATCGAATATGCTAGAGTATGCCGCATTGCTTCATTTCAAGATATCAATTGTTTGAGCTGGAAACCCTCAGGCCAGTGGGAAGACGGATGTCCCTGTTGAATGGTAGATTTTTATTTTCTTTTGTATCGGCATCTTGGTATTGTCGTACATGCATGAATTGGCTAGCACGGCGAAAGGCAGATTCCCATAGCGTTCTCTTCTATCGCGTTGTACCCAATGTGTTGTTATTCACTTAGAGCATCAATACCATCTTTGGCCTTTAAAGGCGTTTACCCAGTACTATGGATGTCTTTACTGAGATGCAACCACTTTGCCCGCACATTGTAGTGGTTTCTAACAATCTAACAAGCACACTGGTACGGTTATACCAGTGCGACAAAGAGAGTAAATGTTTCAACCCCATGATCTCTGGGGTTGAGGGAACCTCCACTTACAGATTGTAACGCCCACTGAAGTAGCAGATGGTTATCCGATAGTAGTACCACCTCCCTCTTTCCTGACTCACTGTTGGTTCGCAGCCAATGTGAAGACTCTTGATAATCAAGCATCGGAGCGTTAGAGATGAGCAACACAGGTTTCGAGCTTGGTCGGACGAAAATAGAGGCTCATGCATGCCTTGTTAGGGTTCACTGCAGATGCAAGTCTCATGGCCCTAGTCTCGGACTCGACAGCGTGGCCAAGGTCTCTATCGTTCATCAAGGTCGTACCAATTGGACCAAGAAGATGGAGACGACGAATGGTGACCGGCCCGGTCAGCAGAACTGCGTTTAGATAATACTGAGCAGCGTTAAGAAACGGAAAAGTGCTGGATTTGTTCAGATATTCTGAAGCACTAGGGTGGGGATATCCTTCTTTTGTTGGGGATGAGTCGATCTTCTTTTTTTTTCTCTTTTTCTTTTTTTTTTCTGAGAACAAGCAATTCTGATTTCTTATTTGTTTGCTGTTTGACGTGATCTGGTGGTTGCAATCGATCGTCCAGAGTCCCGGCCCATCTATGTGCTCCGCCGGTTCTTCTTCAGCTACATACTTTGATAGACTAAACCTTCCGGGATGGATACAGTACTGTACAGGACAGTAGGTCAAGATTCCCAGGATCTTGGACTGTTAATAGACGTTGTGATTGCCGTTCTCGACACGGCGACTAGTGGATGTAACCCTGACCAGCGTCTACCAAACCAGTCGCATTTAATGGTGCCCAACACACATCTCAACCCCTGTTCACTCACCTGCAGCATACAGTTTTCAGCTTGAACAATATGACAGAACGCGTCTTCTGTCGCGAAGTGGGTGACGGCAGAGCATCGGGAAAACTGAGCCCAGAAACAACGCGGCATCCTCTATCACACCATGCTGTCGATGGTTGATGTAAGTGGAAGGCGACAGCCCACGCCATTGTAGAATTTTGCCGGCGTTCAAGAGATCCAACCTGGACTGATAAACTGCAGATGCAAGTGATGCGGTGGATATTCGAGAAGCATCGTGAATGCACAAATCTGGTTATGGCCGGTTCTGCCCCACCGGTTGACGGGACACGAGAAGGAGGAAATGGAGGCGGGCATGCATGGATGGGTGCGCCGAAATTCAAGACTGTTGATACGTATTAGGTAGCTGAGATGTCAGGGATTGCAGCGACCAACCCGTCTTGACTTATCAGGCCCGTATATGAGACGAAGCTATGCCCAGTATCTGGAGTATTAAGAAACTTGGACTTGTTTCGAGTAAAGAGGCTTCCCGTGCTGAAAGAGGAGATCAATTGCCTGTCAACCCCATGCTTCCTTCCAGAATACCCAGAACCGCACCGATCTCAATCTTATTTACAAGGAAGGATCAAGGCCTACCCACCTTCCCTGAGAAAAAGCACCGTTAACGAATTACCTAGGGAAGGGAAGGCCGGCAGGTATCACATGACAGCTGCCATTCGTACCTAGGTACTTAGTAAGGAGGACACCTACCCAGACGGCCAGGGTCTAGTATAATTCAAGTATTCCTCAACTTCAAATTACTTACTAACTAACCTATGCCCAACGAATGCATTGCACCTACCAACATCCGGCCAGTCGCCCAGCCAGGAGCACCAACAAGTTGATGTTTATTGGAAAGAAAAGGCTTATTACTAATGAAATTCCCGCCGAGGACGGTTCATGTAGAGCATCAAATTGGTGAATCGGGTTCATAATCGGAACGTTGTTCTTGGCATGGGCCAGATTGGCTATTTCCAGACAGTGACATTAACATCGACATAAACATCAACAAGGATCTCGGAAGAATGCGACACGATGCGATTGACCGTCCAAGTTCCCCTGTTCCCCGCTGCGCGCCGCACCGTGGTCTGGGGCGTCTCGGTGCCAGCGATTGGTTCCGCATAGAGACGCCATGAGGGGCCACCGTTCCCTCCAGCTGGGTCCCCGTTTTACCGCTTCGGGTCAATCTTGCGAACGACACTCAGACCTTGACTTTTGCTTGTACGACGACTAAGAGGGACGGAACCGGGAGGTGCGTGCCTGCTCACGATACGCACAAATGGTATCGATGCCACATATCATTCCACACGATTCGCCTACGCTACAAGCTACAGAAGACTTGCTGTCTCCCATCATGGGTTGAATGAAGATTGGCCCCAATTCAACTGGACTGGACTGATTTGCTTGTGTACGCAGCAACTCCTGCTTGACATTTGTATTCTGTTTCTCTCGATTCAACTCGATACGACACGAGATACAGCAAGCATCGCCCTTCACTTATTTCTTGACATAGTAGCCCCCCGCTCAACGGCCGAGATTGTGTTGTTATGCCCGTCCCTGTTTGCTCAAGATGGTTGAGCGAGGGCTTGAGGCTCTCTCCAATACGTTCCATTCTCTTTACAGAATGACGCATCATGCTCATACACACTATCACACGACTCTTTCTTTCACGCACTCGCTGCACTGTACCTGATGTCGTTTTACCCACCATGTCTCTACCTTGAGTACTTTATTCGTCCAGAGGCTTTAGCCGCCTCCGTCTACATATTGTCATCGTCAACAGCAGCTGGCTCTGGCTGTTGTTATGGCTCGAGCTCTGACCTGTCACCTCCCCGACTTGGACTAGAACACCCTTGTTTCTCCTTCATCTACACTTTGCGTCTTTGCTTGCTTTAGCTTCCTCCCCACATGCAATTTACCCTTGTTTTGTTGCATCTTTTTCGCTTCAGAAGCTCAATCATCTCCACATATCCATACATCCACCCTGAGTGACTGACTCTTTAGTCACTCAAATTGTCTCGAGATATCCCAGCTCCTTCCTGTAGTTGTTTTACATTCTTGCTTTTGTCTGTGGCATGGCCGGGTGTGCCCTCTTCCTCACTTCCTAGTCAACCTTTTTTTCTTTCACGATCCTTCGATCTACTTCAACCTAACATAACATTATATTATGACCCTCTTTCTTTTGATCAAAGGACATGTACATACATAGATGATCCTGGTGGCCATCTCTCCACCCCTCCTCGTTCCGCTTCCAAATCCCAGCAAATCAACCCTGCTATGGTTCCGTCTTGTTGGAACCGCTTCAAGGACCCATCCCTCCATGTCGAGCGAGGGTTTTTGTCAGTTCCCAACCCGCATGAGGCTTGACCGTCTTCCATCCTTCGTTACTTTCGCCTCAACTAGTCTAGTGCCATAAAACAAAGAAGTAAAGTTTACGCCCGGTAGTCATTCCCAAGCTGCCATATTAGGTCTTAGGTGGACGACTTATACATAGGCAAAGCGACTTCCCGCCTGTCACTTCTTTAATAATAATTCGCAGTTCCGAATCGGTTTCCTCTTTGCCAAACATATCATTTTGGTTATTTCACTCTCGACCAGGCTGGTTTGTTTTATAATGCTCTCTATAACCGAGCTGTTGGTTTCTCAACCTCCCATCACTCTATCATACTCTGTACCACCAAGTCGGTCTTGCTTCTCATTTAACTCTCCCAATTCCTCAATTTGTATGGACACTTCGACCAGGACATCGCCTTCGCCAAGTCTGTCCTTGAACTGCCTCAGCTCAGAACTTATCGCCCTCATTTTTGAACAGGTATGCCACGAGGTTTACAATGGTGTGGACATGAGCACAATTCTAATTTTTCATCTGATAGCTTCGGGATCTGGACTCACATGCACTCACGTCTGTGCGTCTAGTTTCAAAGCGGCTCGACGCCATCGCTGCACCCATCGCATACCGATTCCTGACCCTGAATGAGGCTCTTGTCGCACCAGATGCCGAGAGAAGACATCCTGATGTCTTCCGCCACATCTCCCATCTCACGAACCATGTCATAATACCGAGCAATTTGAACTCCATAGGCATCAATAGCTTATTATCCTGCATTAAGCGATTGAAGTCTGTCCGGTACTGATACCCATTCTCGGATAACCCTATAAACTCACTAATAATCTTAACAATAGCTGGCGATACGTAGATGGTGACATTCCTGTCGCGGGACTGTGGCTACCTTCAGATCTTCGTCGTTTACACAACTGTGACTCGAATAGTACACAACTCCACATAGAAAACCTCCCTCTGCGACGAGAATACGAGAACAATCTGTTGGAAACATTCATTCGATCGATCCCTGCCGAGTTGTTGACATCGTTGAAGCTTGCCAACTCAACTCCGGTTCTGTCAACCCGGCTGAATTCGCTGAAGCAACTCGTTCTTCAAGCTCAACAACTCGGCACATTGTGCTATGAAGATCGTGGCCAAGGCACATGCTTCAACTTCTCTCCTGGAGAAAGAATACCACCTATCAACAACTTACTCTTACGATCGTATGACTGGCAGCACACAGCTGAGGACGTCGCAGAACATTGGGATTTCTCTGGGATACAATCCCTCGAATTGATTTCGGTGCCCATTTTCAATTTCCTCAAGTCAGTATGCCTCCGAGACTTTTCTAGGCTCCATACTCTGCATGCAGAGGATTACAGTGCCCATCTATCGGATAAGAGAGAAGACGCCACCCTTGCTTTGAACATGTTGATAAAGGACCACATCAAGTCGCTCGAGGTGTTAAATATTACTTGTCATACCCGATTGTTTCAGCTGGAAGCCATCGCAGCGCATCGGGACTCATTACAGGTTTTGCGATTCAGAGATCATGTTGGATTTTCTGAAGACGACCAAAGTTGTCCGACACTCCCTCCTAGTGGTCTGGCTGGTCTTGGCCAGCAGCTGAAGTTCGTTCACACACTCGAGCTCGATCTGGACACAAGGCTCTGCGACCCCTTTACCTTTCTCCGAGCGGTGTGTGCCTTTCCAGCAGTGCACACGCTCACATTACATGTTCAGACCATGATTCAACCCTTAGATGAGGTGGCTCCAGGAATCGACCGGGATTACGAAGCTGCGATGAAAACATTTCAACTACTCGTACAAGAAAAGGAACGGCTTGGCGCTTGTACTCCATGGAAGCACATTGCTGTCAATGTGGGGGGCTGGAAGCGGGTGATGGTTCGCAGGCTGGGCGGTATATGGCGACGAAGAAATAACATGGGTATATACGCCGAGAGGTGCTTTGTCCTCGAGAGAGATGCACAGAGTGGAAGAATAGCGGTTCACGAGGAGGTTTGCGCTGAGCCCATGAGTCATGGAGGGAGCCCAAGCCCTTGAGAGCATCAGTCTGGCGCGTCTCAAAGATCACTTACATGATACCTTTGCCAGTCGGGTATTCTAGCACTACCACTATCTTGGTGTCACACCTGTCTGGCATGCCTGACGGCACCACGTCTCGGAGAGCGATTTGGCGTCATGGAGCTGTACAGCCTTATTCTTGCCACAAATAAAGGCACAGGCTTGCGACGTGTCGCGCTTGAGCCGCCCAGTAGCGGCCAGCAGTCACAGAAGTCCAAGATAAAAATACATGACACCAGCAAATATTATAATTAGATACTTCTACTCGACAAAGCGTTTAGATCCAGTAACGAGAAAAATGACATAACGAATAAAGAACCCACTGTTATCTGGCTCTTGCCACAACATACATTATGCATGTTTCCGGTGCTGTTTTGTTTCTTGCTACTTGTGCTCAAGGAGCCTCCTCCAAGCCCTGCATCTTATGATGGATGCATGTATGTTATTCAACATTGCCTCCGCGTTGCCACAGCTCTGGTTTGTCGTTACAGTCACAGTCGCCCGTCGTTAGAAGTTGCTCTCTAGTCATGTACAGCGACTATAACTGAGGTCTACATGGTCTTCTGCACCACTCCTTTGACACACCAACTCGTGCGGTATTGCCTGGATTTTCGTATGTCACAAGTCTGTCGCAATGACGGATTAATCGTTGGGTCACCCTGATAGATTCACTTAGCTCCTAAGG
Organism: Fusarium nodosum; assembly: GCA_014898975.1. Lineage (NCBI taxonomy): Eukaryota > Fungi > Ascomycota > Sordariomycetes > Hypocreales > Nectriaceae > Fusarium > Fusarium nodosum. Next base: position 36,389 of record JAAVUE010000176.1, on the reverse strand, counting down.
AGTGGACTCTTGGACAAGATAGCAGTGTTCACTCCACGTTGCATCTTGCTATTCAAGCATATAGTAGCTAGTAGTTTTGTCAATATTATGCACAGCGTCGCGTTATATCATGATTAGACAACTTCAACCATCCAGCAGACTTGTAAAGTCATATTTGAGGTGTCTTGGTGATGTGCAGGACGAAATTAACTCTTTCGCCCGATACCATAGCAATTCGTCGAGCAGTCGTCACACCATGTTGAGTACTGTCGCGCCATCCAATTCAAACATATTTTAAAGTAAACCGCCGTTGTCTATAGCGCATTATTTCTATGCGGTCCCCTGGTATCATCTTATACAAGTCTCATATATCGCGATCTTGGGAAATGGGGGGCAGTCACAGCTTTGACATGGTAACTAAACAGACTCTTTGCAGCATCGCACGATTCACCCATGAATACTATGACAACTCCATGCGGTAGCTAAGAATTTGTCAGAATAAAGTCTCATAGCGGTTTGTTGTTGTACATACAGTGATATGCATTGAATAGTACTGGTGTCGATAAGTTGCTCTGAAGCAAAGCATCTTATATGGCACAACCAAAGACCACTAGAGAAATCGTGTTGCAGTTTGAAGACTTGGAAACGGTGCTACCATTGATATTCATCAATCATATACTCAATTAGACTCTAAAATATCTCAACTCATCGCAGTTGTTCCAGCAGTGGTGACACAACGCCGCCTTCGGCACTCCAGCGGCCTGTCAATCAAGCGAACAAGGCCCTTGTTTGCTCAACCGTCTCTGCATATGTCATCCTTGCTCAAGAGTAGGTCTAGCAATGTTATGTTATGTTATGTTATGTTTGCTTGTCGTTGTCAATGTCACCACCACTATAGGCCTCGTCTTGCATTGACGATGCTTGCCGAGTGTTGCACTGCGCAAGTTGAAGATAATACTATAGTCAGTCCAATGTCTACGGAAAACTGCCCGTTCGAGTCGCCACAGTCTTCAGCCGCGCAAAGTTCACACGTATCAGACAAAGCTGATAGTCTCAGGGTTGGCTAAATTCCGTTCAGCCAATGCCCAGACCTCATGCAGAAGTAGTCGGGTCTTTCTGCACCAGGCCTGTGAGACACAGCAAGTTTGCAAAAGACTCATCGGGAGGTCTAGTTAATCGTACCGTACGTATATGGTCCAACCAAGAGAAGACAATGGGCAGGTAAATCACTAAGAGTAATTGCAGTCGATAGCTCTCAAGCTACGATTAGTTACTTTGACTAGACAGCTAGAGCACCTCAATCCTTGGTGAGATGATAATTGAGTTGGGTAAGCTAGCGCTTCCTCGCCCCATCCTACAATTGGGTCCAACTAAAGACAACCCCTGTCGTGTGTTGGTCCATCCCTTCTTTTCCCGCGCGGCCCTTCCCGTCCCTTCTCATACATCAACACTCGCCAATTGATACATCGCGAAGGTTTATGGGCCCCCAACCAAATATCCCAAACTCTCTGAGGCCAGCAATCCTGAAAACAAAATCGTACCAGCTAGTGTTTGCCGCAGATATACGAGCCGGATAGCCTCTTCTCTCACACAGTGTGGAGTGCATGTCGTGCTCGCCGGCCCCCCGGCCCGGCCACATTAGTCTCGCTAAGGTGACGAACAACACTCAAGCGAAACGTACGAAAGTGGAAACCAGGGTACGATCAGACATGGGCTTGTGGCAAGAGGATGACAATGGCATAGGCTCAGTATCCATGATTGACACGCTGAGCGGTTTGATGCAAGTTGCAAGGATATATATTGTAGTCTGGAGGGCTCACTGCGAATTTGGCCGATGAGATGGGACCAAATAGCGAGTCAGAAGAATCAAACAAAGGGATCAAGACAAGTGGTCGAAAACAAAGGCTGGAACAATGATCAGAAGGAAACACTCAACAGCAGAGACTGCTTCATACCGGGCTTGCTGACAGTATCTGAGGACCGCTCCTCTCATCCGGGATCCAAAGAAGGGCAACGACATGGTTTACAGTGAGCCCAAAGATTTCATATGATGTTCCAAATAACGACTCTGCATCAAGAATAGTAGTGGGTACGAGCATTGGCTAGTATCAACAGGCCTCTGTATAAAAGGTAGCAAAGGGTTCCTTTAGGCTTCTGTACCCCCTTCCCTGTGGTTGACTTCAACCGTGCAGCAGCGCCTTGACAAAGTTTTCCAGATTATTGTCGAGAATTATGAAAATGCAGCTGAGTACAGCATAGCATGTCGTTAGCGTAGTCGTAACGCGGTCGATCTAGAGTTAAGACTCGACAAAAACGATAATCGCTACACTAGTTGGGTGCTCTAGCAACCATTAACGACCAAACGATCAGAGAACATGAAAGCAGACAGTTTAGCTGTAACAGCCGGTTTTGAAACATGTTGTCTTGAAATAACGACCAGGTTACCTGTGGAAATTGTTGTCGACGCTTTCCAGACAAGCATCTGCGCAATACACGGAAGAACGAGGTGCTGTCCGTTTACCAAGCATAGACGATTGCCGTTCCCGACTATCGCACATGAGCGGGCCCGTTGCTTTCTCTGTCATTGTCGGGTTATAAAAGTCGTTCGTCATCGAGTCGCAAATCGATCCCTCTGGTCGTTGGTCAAACAGCCCGGTTCCTTCGACGACCAAGAGGGAGGAATCGTGTTTCTCGGGCAGGCTACGTAATCCATGACAGTCCTTGGGTTTCCCATTTGCTTTAGACTCTGCTCCAAGTCAGTGGAAATTCCTCCAAGCACTAGCAACAAAGAACAAGTGTTTGTCGAACCAGGATCAAAAGAAGCACTGCGGGGGGCTTTCGGCAAAGACATGCTTTCGGGTCGACTCACCATGACAAGGAAGATCCTGTCGTAGCTTGGGCTGTTGGGCGGCTGGTCTGCTGCCAGCTGTTTCAGCCTCGGTGACAAAGGAAGCTCGGAAAAGTTGTCCAGCCTGTGCAAAGACTCAGGGCCCAGACTTCTATTTTCCGAACCCTGCCGCGGGTCGCTCGAATCACAGGACCAAAAACCACTGGATTTTCGAGCTCGTCAAAGAACGCGCGTGGCGTCAAAGACCAGAACGCGGCAAAGGAAAGAAAAGAAGAAGCAATAGGAGACAAAGTTGTATTCTCGCCCCCGCGATGAAGACGGCGATCCCGTTGTTTCTAAAAAGAGGTCGAAGTTTGGTTGCGGAGTTTGAAATGGCGAAATGGTTAGTAGGAGGGGGCTGTCGGTTGACCAGGCAGCTTTTGTTGTTGCGGTTGCAGTTGGCAGTTGGCACAATGGACTTGTTCCTTCCCGTTATCCAATGGCACCGCCATCCCGTGATGTCCCGTCTGGCCGCCTGGAAGTGGAAAGTTTCTGTCTTGAATCGAATCTCTTCAGGGTTCCTTCCATCGTCAACTTCTGGGCCAACGCCTCATCCACCGCAAGAGGGAATAACAAACTCAGCTCGCCAGAGCCCGCCCGTTCCCATTCCCGTTCGCGGAAACCCCGAGAAGCCATTCCCGCGCATCCGGGTCATTTATCCTTCCAAAACAAGTCTACCTTTTCGAGCCCGCCGTCATCTGCATTCCAGTGACCCCCTCGACCGCTCTTTGACACGTACGCTCTCGGTCAGTTAATGTACTTGGCAGTAAAAATAGAGGGGGGGAGACGGTGAAGCTTCTTTACACGCTCTATCGAGTAAGAAGTGGCGTCGATGCGTCCCGGCGGGATGGCAACGGAGTTGATGGGTTTGGTTGAAGGGGGGCGTAAGAATGGAGGGTTCTCTAAACTTCGTGCGGTAGAAGCTTAAACTTGGTTTGATTTCCAGGGACTTCTTGTAACAAAATTAACCACACAGAAGCCCGATAGAGGGTTTCACAAGATGAAGTTGTATGTGCTAGACCACGAGTTAGCCATGGAACAAGCACTATGGACCGTCCCGACGGAACGTGACGACTCTCTAAGACATCTGCCAAAGGAAGGGAGAGGGAGCACGCATTGGATTGTAAACGAGGATATTGTCTCAGAAACTCATTTATCGTCGGACGACACTCGATACTTGGCCGTAAAGGAGATATGCCAAAGTACCTAGCAAATACAAGCAGAAATAAACAAGAACAGACTTGTAAATGTCGCTTAGGAAGTTTCCATAATATGGCTTCCAGTTGGTCCAGATATGGGTATGGAATTCGGACTCGTAGAATGCATACTCGCGAAACCATCCATCCCTTGTTGTTCTACATTGTTTGATAACTGCCCTTTGGTGACTCCCTTTCTTCAACGATCTCCGCCATATCACCGCTTTAAGTACGCCCATACCCAATACCGTTTCTAGTTGAGTGGGTATCAGAGTTACTTTTATTGGTATTCTGGCACTTTGAATTCTGGTGCGCTCCTCTTCCAGGTGCTCTTCGTCCCACAGTCTCGTCTATTTACTTCTACGTGCCTGTCAATGAAACACTGCATAAGTCGACCTTTTTTACTCACATGAATAAGGGGCCACCACAGGTAGACACAATCAATATCAACGACGTAGACAGGTATTCTTTCGATAAGACATTCCCCATCTTTTCGGCGAAGCACTTACTAGTGTTCCACAAAAGCCCTCAAGTCAAACTCTACAGTGAATAACCTCAAAGTTGCCCTTTTTGACAGCTGCAGCCATTCCGTTCATAGCAACTTGCCCACATTGCAGCCACAAGACACGGCCATCTTTTCATGGCACTCGAAATTTTCACGCCTCGCTTCTGATACCTCTCCTTGGTCAAGTTCGAGTCAGCTCAGCAAGCGACACTTGACCCTCAAAATCGTCCCTGGCAGTCGATCTCGACCACTCGTATCGCCATGATGCTGTCTTTATTATACTCCATAGCAAACACTACGAACAGACACATTATCACAGGGAACCCGTATCCCCCGATTTTTAGTCACGGATAGAATCTCCTTTTGTCTTTCTCCGACCGGACCGCTTTCATATTCAGGGTTGTCTTCACATCAGAACATTGATTGATTGACTTGCACGCCCCCCTTCACTATACATATGTGGCACCTTTCGTTCCATCTCGCTCGACTCATTTCCACTCCCTTATTCTACGCCAAGTCAAGGCCCATCAAGAGCACAGTCCATGCAAAAGCTTACCGCCTCATCACTTCACCAGCGCCTGTGCAATGCGGTCCGATACACACCCCCCTTCGTCACAGTCACAGTCACAATCTCAGCTCAGCGCCTGCCGGCCATTGATTGAGCCGAGCCCCTTGCTTCGAACTACAGTTTCTGGCTTGTTCTCTGCCCCCTATGCACACTCTTTAGTCAAGCCCTACCCTGGCCCTAACTCAAGTAGTTTGAGCAAGCCAAGCCAGCAGTAGGTGAATGAAGGCTAGAAGGGTTATAAACCGGGTCCCTGGAATTAAGATGCATTACGGAGGCAGTTACGAGAGGAGAGTGAGTCTAATTACTGCATGTAGCCGCCCCTGGATTTACTTAGCCACTGTAGTAGTTCTTACCAAGTAGTTGCAAGCAAGTGCGGACAGGAGGGTATTTGAGATAGAGTTGGTTGACAATGGATTTGCGTTCGTTTTTGATTATTTTAACTTCTCGAGTAAATGGCTTTCAGCATCGGCCAACCCACGATGCCCTAAAACATGTTTCATCTTATTATTAGATCTTTGGGTAACCGTTCAGGTCCGTGTCACAGATGATTGATTACCTTCTGGCTGCCAACGCCTTGCACTTCCGCTAACCTAGGTGTATCATGATTCGTGATTGGGACGAGTCCGACTTGGAGAGTCTCATCTCGTGTCGTGTGTTACTTACGTGAGTAGTTACCGTGGCCGTACCGTGCCTTCACGTGGGGATCGTACAGACCAGGTTGTCTACAGTTGATAGACGTGGACCGGTACAAGGGCATACTTTCCCAGGTACGAGATGTCACTAGACTGAGCTAACGTTGGTTAGTTTCAACACCATTGCAACTCGTCGCCAACAAACATAATCATTGAGCTCAGACCAGCATCTCATCTGATCTCAGGTTCTGTCCCGTCCTGTCATCTCACTGCCTGGTAATTACTTACCTCGAGAGATCGAACGTGTCTCGCATGAGGGATGCTGACCACATCAGCCAACGGTCATGTGCCCTTCCCGTTCTGCATTCTCACTACACTGCCCTGCCCTGCCCTGACCAACATTCCATGTAGATCCCTTTTTAGTTTTTCAAAGGTCGACAGGGTCTGCCCTCCTAACCTGACATTGCACAAGAGACAGGGGTGATAATTCGGTGGAGGAAGGGAGTGAGCGGTGATAAACAACCCCATGTAGAATATCACATCTATTGTCCGAAGGTTAACTTGCAGCATCAATGTACCTTGAATGTACTAGCGGTTTGATGGTCAATAGAAAAGTACTAGACAGAGCTCTCAGGAGAGAGTTAGAGCTACGGCGGGTACTGCCTTGTCTTGTCTTATCACGATGATAATTAGTAGGGCTACGGAACGACGCGGATAAAGTAGTACAGACCAACCGACAAGTACTAATGAGAACAGCCGTCTTCTATCGTTGTTCTCTCAGCCAGCCATCATCCATCGACTCAACACTGTAATGTAAGGCAATGAAAATCAATTAATATATTCAGCCGCAACCTTCAGCTAATAAGCTCTCGTCAACGTCGGCCGATACACATCATTTGCTGCTCCTCCTTTCTTTCTCCCTTACCCCACGCCCGTCACGCATCCCTCCCTCTTCTTTCTTTACACACCTCTTGTACGTGATTACTCGGCTGTCCTAGCTTACCTAGGAACACCGGATAAGAGTGAACTTGATGGATGTTTGCATTAGCTATTACCTACTAACGTTGGGCTAGTAGTCGGCAAACAGTTCGTCCAAAACAAACAATGAGCCGTCCGTCCATCTTGTCTTGTCCACTGCCCCGCTCTTCTCTTCTCTCCCTTTCCTTTCCCTTCCCTTCGATCTTGGTTGATAAGTAGATTGTAAACCTCTCAGCACCTTTGTTCTCTATGTGTACCTGAGCACGTCTGATTGGAAAACGTTCCAGGTGCTTTTATGGGTTCTTTGCTGCTGCTGCAACCAAACGTCCCTGTACTCCATCAACTGTTGGATGAGGGTTAGTAGCTACCTAGTAGGTATGTCTAGTAGGTACTAACGTGTCTACTCCCTGTTGTAGACGCCTCTCCCGCTCCCATGCGCTGGCCTGTGTCCTGTGTACTGTACCCCCAGCCTGTCCCTCCTAACCGAAACCAAGAATCAAATTGATGTTCAATCAAAAGTAGTCTCACCGTGTAAATCTCACTGCGGTATCTGCCGTGTACCCGTCAGAAGTCGTGCACCTGTCCTTCCGCTTATTCCCCGCCCTCCTTGTCTCCTCTTCCCTTCTCTCCTGTCGCCGGGGGTCCATTTTCTTTTCCTTTCACGTTCCTCTACTCATAATCTCCCCGGCTTGTCCTCTGTCTCTCGGCCCCCCTAAAGTTCGGCCTACTACTCCAACGCTGTTGCTATATTGCGTGGTTTGACTCTAGCAGCACTGCTCATATTCTATACACCACATCACCACCACTATGTATCACTAGTATCTCTACCCTACAAGCTCAGCAGCCCCTGTTAGGCTGCACTGCGCCTTTTGATCTCAAGTTTGTCATTGGGTATCTTGCTGTCAAGACCCCTGTAGCTGCTTCTGCATCCCCACCCTACCAATACTGGCTGGCTATGCAGTGCGGTCTCTTTGCTGTACAAATCAGAACCGAACTTTGAGACATCAAGTTCTGCCAACTGACTGCAACGAGCATCGTGCACCTCAGCACGTATCACACAACACCATCGTGCTTCTTCAGGATCATCTAGTCTTGCTGCCATGTTGGCATTGGAATTTGGTTTAGGTTTTTGGCTATGGCGATACTCTCATGTACACAAGCAAAAAAAATCAACGGTGTCGACACAAGTCTTCCACCACCCCACACCCTTTTCTTTGCCAATCCTCCTAATATTCCCTGGGCTCGTCTTTTTTCGTGGCATGCATCGCTTGATCAACGAGCTCCGACACTCCAACAACGTGTAGCATCTCTGTCAATGAGATGGCTCGTTCGCTCACTGACCCCTGAATCATCCCTCCTTTCCATCAACACCAACACACACTTCTCCCTCATACCAACCGATGACAGTCGGTGAAGGGACCAGACACCGGACCCAAATGTAGAAACGTAACAAAGCATCAACATGAATCAAAACAAAACCGTATGGTGCCGTGAGGCTATCCGTCTTTCCTGGGAACACATATTTACCGACCGATTAAAAAGAATACAGCGACTGTTCCAGCCGTTGCTTTTTCCGGGCAATCTCTTTCACCCCGTAAAACGAGCAGACTGGCAAAAGGCAATGCACATAAGTCAAATTCCAAATAAGAGAAACGTCCAGCAAAACATGAAAACCGAACGGAGGGGTCGTTTGTTGCCAAACTCGCGTCTTTTTCTAGATCTTGACCTTTTTGTCCTGTATTGTTGTCGCGCTACCCCTCCGCTTTTTGTTTTTGTTTTTCTTCTTCTCGCTATCGCACTCCTGTCTCATCCCGGTCAACGAAAATGTAGACGTAAGATCGAATTGGACAAGGTATTAAAAGCAAACAATCGTCATCAACTTGTCGGCAAGCGTTGTCGTGTGTGGTTTCGACTCTTCCCGTTGTCGTGTGTGGTTTCGACTCTTCCCGTTGACCTGTCCGGCAGCGTCAACCTTCATTCTATCAGTCCGTCAACGGCTGGCGTCTCGTCGACCACTTGGCTGGCCTGGTGCAGGTCGATTAAGCCTGTCGATCATGGTCTTATCAATGTCGTTTTTTTCTACCAAGTTGCTCAGACTCATAATCGATGCATTTCCTCCTTGGGTTTGCTGTCCCTGTCGGGCGGGGGTGGACGCACCACTTGACCCATTCTGACCTGTCGGTGACCGTCCGCCAGGTGCAGAAGTTGCATAGCTACCACTCGCTGCGGCCTGAGGCAGGGTGCCGCTCGTGGGGTTGCGCGGACTCTGTCTCGCGCCTTGGTATGGCGGGTATCCAACACCACCTGGGCTACTGTGATTGGAAAACTCGGCTGGAGATCTTCGTCGTGGGTCTTCGTCTACAGCGCTTCGTGGCGGAGGTAATCTGTAGGCGTCGTCTTGCTCCTCCGAAGTCCTACGACGCCGCCGTCCTGCAAGCTGGCTACCGTCGTCCGTTCTCGCGTCTCCGTAAGACGAGAAAGATTCCGTCGGTGACTGAACAGGTGCGTAGTAGTTTCCTGGAGGCGGTGGAGCACTAGAATGTTGATAAGCAGCATGAGGCGGCGGTGGAGGTGGAGGATTGCCAGGTGCCAAAGGTTGACCATAGGCGCCGAATAATTGTGTGCCTGGAGGGACGCCTCCTGGAACTGCTGACACAGGTATAAAGGCTGTCGAGCTTGATGAAGAGACAGGTTGGAAGATACATTCTTGGTTCATCCTGGCACAGTTCTGGCACTTCCCACCAGGAGCAGTCTGATAGCCGCTGCAGCGAATCTATATGTGGTTAGCATTCTTTGAGCAAGAATCGTTCGTTTCCTTGCGCTGGTCACAAACCTTTCTCTTCCTGCAGTATCGGCAGGCGATTGATGTTCTTTGGCGAGGAGCTGCCTGCGCCAAGGGAGGTCCGTTGCCAGGCCCAACTGGAGGGTACTCATAAACACCAGCAGGATGATGACGGTAGCCGTTCGGCGGTGGAGGGCCTGGAGGGGGCTGTCCACGATAGTAAGCATAGTAGGGATCCTGACCATACGGCTCCTGGCCGTAGGGAGGCCGGCGGTCGTCGTAGTAGCCACCTCGTTGATCCGGTGGGGGAGGAGGATAGGCTGAAGATCGAGGATCGGACTGAGGCTGCAGCGGTGGAAGGTACTGTTGAGGTTGGCCTGGTGGAGGCTGCTGGCCGGGGGGTGGGTAACCGTTGACGGCATTAGGAGATGCATATCGCGGGTCTGTAGGATAGCCACGACCCGGAGCTGCAGGCGGCGGCCCGTAACCGCGAGAGTCATGAATAGAGGGCAAAGTAACTGAGGTGGCCATGCTGCTTGGAGGAGCGTCGGAAGGACGCTGGGTAGTATCCGGTGGTGGAGGATAGTGTGACTGAGTTCGAGGGTGACTGTCGTCGGGGCGGCTGTGCTGGGGATACTCTTTTCGGTAGCTATCGTCGGCCATGCTATGTTGAGACGCAAAGAGCCGCAGACGGGCAAATACGGAAAGTGACGATGGTGCCAAATGCGTGTTGTTGAGAGTTTTCAAAGATGCTTCTGCGAACAAGCATTTGGTAGGGGAAATGACCCAAGAGCAAGACGGAGCGAAAAGGAAATGGCCAAGTGATTAGTCCGAGTCGTCGAGATCCTGCCTTGTCCGTTCTTGTCCAGTCGCGTGTGTCCTGTCCCGATTGTAAAAGACCGGCGATGACCGATTGCTACAAGTCAAGAGCGAGTGAGTGAATGAATGTCTCAACGGGAGATGACAGCAGATTCCACGAGGTCTTGGGACCGCAATCCAATGCCTGACGGAGTTGATGTTTCCCGAGAGGCGGAGGAGGATAAAAATGGTCTCTGACGTGGGCGGGAAGAGTGCGGCGGGACAGGCCGACAATTATAGCGAGGGAGGGAATGGATGGGAGGAAACTCCGATCCAATCTGATCCACTGCGTGGGAAGAGCCAGGAACCACCCAACCGTAAATGGAGCCTGGGGTTTTGGGGATTGTGGATTTGCCTGAGAGACTTGGGACCGGGACTGGGGGTGAGAAAAGGGAAAAAAAAATAAGTAAAAGAGGGGGCACTTCTGGGCCCTTGTTATTTTTTTCTGGCCTTCTACCTGTCTTGTCTTGGGGGTGCGGAAATAGTCAGGTGAGACAAAATACTCTCTCCCTCCCACTGTCTCGCTCGTCGTACGTCTGTCTGTCTGCAAGAGAAGATATCGCAGCTTGCTTCTCCGATACAACAGGAAACTTTCAATAAGACGGCTTGATTGTCTTGTCTGTCTTTTCTTCTTCTTTTTTCTTTTTCTTTTTTGTCTTTCTTTTCTCTCCCGATTTGCTTCTTCTTCTTCTTGGGAGACTGCTCAGCGACAAGACGTGTCTGGTAAAAATTGCTGCTGTTTTGTTCAGTCGTGATAGTCCAGGCGGCTCTAGCAGTTACCAAGCATTCCTACTGTTCGTATCGCATGAGTTGACAAGAGGGAAGAGAAGGTTGAGAGTGGAGAGTTGAATGTTTGAGAGACGTGGTGGTGAAGGAAAGTTAAGTTAGAAAGGCGCAGACATAACCATCGAAAGGCCCGTAATTGAGGTGTGTGTGTACCTGAATACCGCCTCCAGTTGTTAACATGGACTGGACCATGCCTACCAAACTCCCTACAGCAGGTGCATGCCGTTGCGGCAACAAGGAAGTGGGGAAGAGCGTGCGCGCTAGAAGAAGGTAAGTACCATGAAGCGAAGGATGAAGGAGTGCTACTATCTGAACAGAGGGTAGGTCTAACATAGGCATTGATTGAATGTGTGTGAGGGTAGGTGCAGGTGCAGGTGCAGGTGCAGCGTAGGAGGAAGACAGTCTAAGGTGAACAAGTGGCGGAGACCAGGGCGGGAGTAATGGGGCGGATGGGCCGGTGTCGTGCCGTTCCCAGGGAGCCGGCCCCATGGAGCCCAGCTAGCACCAAGACCACCTTTGGTACAGTACAGTAGCCAGTGGAGTCCAAGGCAGATGCACAGCACTGTAGGCCTGCTGTAGGTACTGTGCTGTAGGCTCGTAGATACAGGCCGCATGCACCTTCCCTCACCTTACCTGCGGACGAAATGAAACAACAACTAAGCCAAGTCGAGTCTATCCATACCTGCGACGTTGAATGAGAACCAGCCGAGATTGTCCATCCAAGGCGAACGACAGAGCACAGTAGCATGCGTCCACCAAACAAACGCATATCAATTACTTACTTACTTACTTACTTACTTACTTACTTACTTACCTACCTGCCTGCCTGCCTGCCTGCCTACGTACTTACGTCAACGAGCAATCAGTACAGCAGTGTGAATAGAATAAAAATGAAAAGCGTGGAATCGGGTCCAGAGCGTTTCTGGCGTGAAAGTCAAAGGCCAGAGAGACCCAGCGAGGAGGTGAAATGACCAGCTGAGCACGCACCAGCTATAGCAGAGTGGATTATCTATTGCAGTAGTAGTGGTGACGGGTACAGTGGTCGTTAAAAGCCTGACGTCCTTGGGCGAGGTAAGGGTAAGGCTGCGCCAGGCTACGCTGTACTTATAATAATAACAATAACATTAGCCACTCGTAGCCTCATGATCACGGATGGGCCTTGAGGAACGGACCGTCAGCGATGGGACTGGGATCTGAGTCTTTGTTTCTCTGCCTAAGCCGGGGTCTCTCTCGATCGATTCAAACAGATGACGCGGTGAAATAGAGCGCAGCTCTCTCTACTTGACGCACCATAACAACCAAATGAGAAATACACAAAAAAGAGGCTTTCTGTGGAGAGCTGGGAACTTTCGGTGGCGTCTGAGGCTGTCGCCTCTAATAAGCTTGGACCTGGGTCTGTCGTTCATCGTCTTGGGCATTCTGCTAAATCTCGAAGCGTGGAGCTGCAATTGGCGTCAATAGACTATAGTAACCGCATGGAGCAATGGACTGGCAAGAGCACGTAGAATCTGGATACCTGCACAAATCAGCCGAATTCTTTACCTGACGGAATGCAAGTCAACCACTTCTCAACGGGCACGGTGCCTCCCTCCCTCGTATACCGGAACCTCAACTTAGCCATGCCGTGCTTAAACGCTAGCTCAACCTCAACCGACTCTCCATGGACAGGGCAGTGTTCTACTTAGTGCCATTCGACAGGGCGCTGGATCAATAAGAATTGATAGAAGCACAAGGTGGAATAACCTGTGCCAGCCGAATAGGTGAGCGAAATCGAAACTGGTATCAGACCGCAAGGTCACGGCAATTCAAGGTTTAATGCCCGTGGCTGCAGAAATCAAACTGCCGCGAGGCTCGCCCGCCGCCAACCGCCTCAGTGTGAGTGAGCATCGGTCACAAGCATGGTGGGTGGCAGGTTGCTGTGGTTTGAGTGAGGATTAAAGTCACATCTGAGTCATACAGTATGGGACAAAGAAACACAGGTGGCAGCACTCAACAGCATCCATTTTGTTAGGTAGAGAAGGGGGGGAGGAGGGGGTCATTCTCTCGTCCATACTATTTATCATGGTGTGAATTGCTCGAGAAGCTCTGATGATTGATAGACAGCCTGGGTACTTAAGTAAGAAGGATGACATGAGGTCCATAGCATACCTACCTGGAAGGGAGGGGCGTTTTAGCGCGGCAGTCTGTCCCAACAGTATGGAAAGGTATATCTAGTCTAGATAGGCAGGTCCCAAACAGAACGTCCAAGTGAGACCAGTAAACCAGACCAGACCGAGGGTGAGGCACAACAATGGAATACAACATAGAGCAGTACAGATCGTTGCAGAGAAGAATTGGTGCTTCTAACCCAATGCATGGTTTCCTGGAGCACACAGCCCTGCCCTGTCCCGACACACCACCTTGGCCTTGAATCAAGAATCGGCTATTGCATGGCCGGTGGTACCTTACAGCAGTCGAGGGGCAAACAATCAGCCGACACGGCGCCCGGCGATGGGTCCGATCAGGGAGACGCTGGCCAAACCTAGCTGGAGTTGAGACCTTGAGGCAAAGCTCCAAGCGTCTCACCAAGCTTAGATGAATCCTGTATCCTGCAACTGACAGCAGATGGAAATAGCATCCTCATGACTGACGACGCGCCGTATCCGCTAACAGGGCAGGCACATGCTCCATAAGAGTGGTTGATCAACCTGTGTGTGCATGCACGGACAAGCAAGCGTCTTGTGTGGGCCTTGTCTTGTCTTGTCTGACCAAGGAAGACAAACAAACATTGTGCGCGCGCTGAATTAAGAATAGGAAAGAAAAAATTAGTTAAAAAGCCCGTGAAGGCCCGTTTGTAAAAGTCATACCTAGTTGATCGACGTACGTAAGAGCTGGGAGGAGGGTACTGATAGCCTGGAAATGGCCGAGCCTATCAGCTGTCAGATCTGCCATGAGCTCAGAACTGACTTACTAGATGTGGTCTCAACCTGGCCCAAGACGTCGTATCCAATTCCAGCCAGGCAGGCCATGGTCATGGTCATGATCAACTTAATTATCTCTTTAGGAAGACCAGAAAGGCTGGGTTGGACCTCGACTATGTATGAATGTTACAAAGAATATGTCGAAGTACTCCGTATTTTGTGTCGATTTGTTGCTGGTTTCGCAACAGCACAAGTACCCAATCAAGAGTTGGTGTGCGCATTAATCTGCCAGGGTCCCTGGGCACCTATCCCTTCGGTTGGGAACAGGGACAGAATAATAAACGCTACCAGGACGTTGCGTTGCGGGCGGAATGTCTTGGGGTCTTTTTTGGAGCCCTGAGCCTTGGGCTGCTGCGTGGTCTGGGGTCCTGCGCTTGTTCCCGACGGCGGGTTGCAGAGACGGCCGCAGGATGCACCACCAGTGTGGTGTAACAGGGCGTGTCAGATATGCTGGGTGTGCAGATTAAACCAATTGCCATGGTTGTATTCTGTCCAGAGTGAGGAGAGCAACTGAACCCTGGCAACGGTCGTGGGACCTGGCTGGAACCTCGGTGCGGCGGATTCGAAGCCATGGAAGACCATAGTGGGAATGGCCGACGCAGTTAGCTAGTGTCAGTGTCCCATCCATGCGAATGCCCTTGGTATCATTCATGCAACTCGACCGCTTTCTACCACCAAGGTCACTCGCTAGTATTGCAAGTTGTGACTGACCCTTCCCTTCGCAGTTCACCATTCCATTCTTGTCGAGTCTCACATAGGCCCCAGTCGACATCCCATTGTCTTCGAGTCAATTTTGCATCATTCCTTCGGGTCAAGAGCTGCCGCGTGCCGAAAGTAGAAGCCAGCAAGAGTAGCATGATTAACACGAGTATGTATGTATGTTTGAGCGAAACAGATTGATTCGCAGAGTGTGCCGCCCGGTAACTTCTCTATCGAACAAGCTGTCAAAGCGCACATATTGGCCACTGCCCCTTTGAGATGGATGTTGACGTGACAAGCAAGACATTGGTTTGGCTTGATGGGAACGGGTAAATAGGTAATAGCTCCGTACGTGACGACTTTGCGGTATTGCGGGAGGAGGGCCAGGTTTTGCCAAATGATCGCGGGTTACCTGGGACGGTCCGGCCTGCATTGGTATGGATGCTGATGCTGGGCACTCAATACAAGGGTATGGTTCTTGGGACGCTGGAACGTTGGGACCTGCGAGCCTCTCCCCATACCACCCTGTACAGAGTACTAAGGTATTCGTGGTGAATATGTACCTAATGTCAGAACTAGGTACTGCCGCTGTGCGGCAGAGCAAGATAACCCCTTACCGTTCTTGACGGCATTGTCGGTGAACACGCATCTCTTTCTCTTTCAGAATTAATTCTTCAATTGATACCATATCGGTACATGTAGTATTAATTGTATGATGTCGTGTTTCAAGCCCTGGTCAACCAAATCGGGAGGGGAGCTCACGGTTGAGTGACATGATGGTCTCCTACAGGCAGCGGTCAATCAACGTTAGTTGGTGCAGATATTCCGCAATGGCAATACATGAACAGGGCCATCAGAATGTGATGAAAAACACCACCATCCTTCTTGAACGTGGTGTTGTTCATAGAAGACAGGCGAGGGACTGCCACACAGCTAACAAGCACCAGCTTCCACCTTCTCGCCGCTATGGATAGCATTGAGGGAGTACATAGTCGTCAGTAACGACGTAGTCACATCTTAAGTTGCGTTGGAACATGTTATGGTATAATAAGGAGTGCGAGGGTTTCTCGACAGTATTTTCAATCACATAGAGTCGTTGATTCTCTGATGTTTACCAAACCCCTGGTAATATCGGCAAACAAATCTGCGACCTTGGGAGTGAATGCTCAATACGACGCAGCGCTTCCTTGAGTCGACACTGTCATGTAACGATTCTCGCATCGGGCTGTCTCGAAAGGGTAATACCTGTAAACCGCGGTGTAGGTACGATGCCGGAAGCTACCCTGTATTGCCTAGAGTTCCAAGATTGCATGTTCAGTGTGGTTAGGGTCACGGCAGCCAGGTAAAGATGGCAAGGCTTGTTCCGGTAGTTTAGAGCATGAATGTGAGTTAAGAAGTTGGTAGAATATTGTATCCATGGCATCATAGGTTCCTTGACTAAATGGCTACCTGGGTATACCAAAAGGTCGGTTGTTGTCGTCCACTCCACAAGGGCTCGTTCGTTACAGTATTGCTGGATGATATCTGTCAATATGATGCAGAGCGGTTCAACCCGCAACTCTCAATATAGCGCCGGACTTGATAACCCAACGCACCGTGAATCCCCGCCTAAACACGAGGGCATCTGGCATCGACCAGCCACTAGCACGTACGTCCATTCGCTTACCACCCCTGCTTCGTCGCCCATGTGCCCTTCATGTCCTTTTCCTTTACCCTTCTCGGGTCTGGTATGACTCCTTGACAGCCCCCCTTGGGTGACGAGCATCCACACGACCAAGACGACTCATGCAGGTCGACAACACTCAACTCCATGCTCACTCACTCATCAGCGCCATGTCATATCTGGCTCGGACCAGTCAGACACAAGGAAGCGCACAGTATGTTATCAGACAAATCCAGCAGAACGGGTGCCTTGCGCTTTCCCACGCAGTAGATCGGGCCATGGCACACAGCACACAGCACACAAACAGAAGTTTTGGTTTGCATACCTGATGACCCCTCATGGCTCAAGACAGTTTTCATTTTCAATTTATGCAACCTCCACATGGCTCAAAACTCTTGAGCAGAGAAACACCGAAAGTCGAGTCAAAAAGTCGAGTCAAAGAAACTGATTGGCGTGTTAGTTTGCTTGGGTTTGCAAGGTTGATCTCAAGGAATCCTATGTGTAAATTAAACCAACGCACGCCTCAATCATTATCACCGTCATGATAGGATTTGCCGCGGATGGCCACACCAGACAGGGTTGCTTTTGAAACGATCTTGCTCAGTGGTCACTATGCCGGCTGCAAATAAGCGAGCGTTGTGGATGACATGACAGATTGTCTGACTGTTCATCCCGATTCCGGAGTGTACTGAACCACAATGTAAACAATAATGTGATGCAGGCCGACATGTCAAATCCCCCGACATGACAAGCCTGGGGTTCAGCCCAACTATTGGCCAGCTGGTCTGGTGACCACACCGAATCGTTAGATGCTGGATCGTTGTGTGTCCTATCGCCCGTGACCCGTTGAGTATCACGAACGCTCACTGTGGAGTAAGGCTCCGGTTCTCTGGAAACCAGAATGGATTTTTTTTATTTTATTTTTTGGCGCTATCAGGGACGGTGCTTGTTCCAATCAATTGCCATCAACCAATTAGAGCTTGAATCGCTACTCTCATCTCTAGCCACATCCAAGGCACGGGAGCGGCGGCCTTTGAGGCTTCTTTTTAGCTCTGGGCAATAAAAGTCTGTTTTGGAGGGCGTGTTTTGCGAAAGGCTGTGCTTGCGGAGCTTCGAGTAAGTCTGTGGACACTCATCAGCTGAAAAACGCTGCCACTACGGATACGGATCTGTTGTAGCAGACTGAATTCAGACGAAGCGCGAGACACAACCATAGTGCACTGCAATTGCATCCTTCGTCGCAACATCCCGGCCATTAGCGTCATAGGTGGGATGGGCCAGCAAGTCGCTTGCGTCAGATTGCTGGTATCCATGATGCTCAGAGGGCCGAGAGCCTAAAACACTTTGTTAAGCACGGCTGGGGGATTGGACGTCTCGAAAACAGGAACCTGTTACGGACGCCAGCGTGGCCTACTTACTTGTTCGTACTTGAGCCGCCTACAGAGAAGGCTCATCCCGTCCCGTGTACTACGCCCAAACCCTCCTTCAACATGCATTTCCCTTCCCTATTCGCTAATCCAATTGTGCGATTGTTGATGATGACCTTGTCAAGCAACACAAGCCAGTCATGCACGATGTTACGCTTTTGCTTGCCCGTGCAGGACAATATGCATCTTGGATACGTGCAAGAGGACCGAAACCCACATTTTGGTGGTTGGTGGTTGGTAGGCTGTGCTCGTGGTGATGGAGACACGCAGCCTTTCCCATAACTGGGTTGTTGACCGCCAGACGAGAGAAGGAAGCTGTTTGTTAACGTTGGTCAACGCAGTTGCTATTAATCCATGTATTGATTGATTGGCCTTCGGTACGGACAATGTCGAGGGACTTTCAAAATGGTAGACTCGGCTAAATTTCGAGCGTACGTGGACCGCCGACTGACCACTCTGCATGTGGTAGCAGAGTTGAGGGACATATTCATCCTACCTAACCCTATTGTCTGTCACCCATCAGTCGATACATTGAGTGGGAGACGCACTGAGAATGAGGCGCGGGGGCTCGTTTAAGATCATAGTAAGGGCATTGATCCATCAATGTGTTCACTGGCCCTGGAAATAAACAAGTTTACGATTCAATTGTCGGTAAGCAAGTGACGGGCTAGACTACGCATTCAAAGCATAATTCGATTTGGCTGGTGAGGAGGTAATCTGACGCATTGGCTGTTTCCTAGTGGGCCTGGGGTGGTGCCGTCTGACCATACGGGGCATGCGGCTTGCGGCTTCTAGGTGCGCGTCGGGCCGCAAGGGCTATCCCGTCTAAGGAAGGGAAGGGGTTTGAAGGGAGATAATTTTGGTCAACCCGGCAAGCCGCGTCAAGTCTGCTTCACGTGAAATGACTCCAGGATTTCCCTGAACAGGTGGGAGGTGCAGCTCGGCAGCCCGTCGCTCTGCCTGGGATACAACCCATCAACAATCAATTGCTCATCTGTGACAAAGCTCGGCTGCAACACGCCTCCTCAGGGGGACATTGCGTGTTCAACCTTGTCGTGCGCTCATCGAATTGTAGTTGTTTCCACTGTGTATGCCAGTCGCCCAGAGCTGATGTCCTACCTACAGCGAGCGTGGTGCGCTAGATCCTGGCGATATGGAGTGGTATAGCCAGGGTGTGCATTGACAGGACGCATCTATCTAGGAACAAATGTCAGCATGTACAGGATAACTGTGTACGCGAACACTACCTATGCGCTGCGATGGGGCGGGCTGTTATATCAACGCCTTCGAATATGCATGTCTTCGTCCATCCAAAGAACAGGGGCGGAGTGTTGGCGTTGAGAGCCTATGTACCGTACTACCTGTCGCCTACTAATCCCGAACTGTTAGCTTAGACGAGCGGAGCTGCTGTAACCCCCTGTCTAAGACC
Source organism: Fusarium nodosum (assembly GCA_014898975.1). Taxonomy (NCBI): domain Eukaryota; kingdom Fungi; phylum Ascomycota; class Sordariomycetes; order Hypocreales; family Nectriaceae; genus Fusarium; species Fusarium nodosum. The sequence continues at coordinate 17,040 of JAAVUE010000176.1, read as the reverse complement.
ATGACAGTATCGAAAACTAGCCTATTAGATCAGAGGATCTGCCTTGTTCGCCAATAGGAATAGTCGGCCTTTCCGTCGTCTCCAAAGATTGGAGAGGCTGGTCAGGCAACTATCTAGAACGGCAGCAGCCATTGTAATTGAGACATATGATGTCCAGGTGGTGATTGTGTCCTCACTTGATGACTGGGTACATGGTATGTAAGGAAACCGCAGATTGCGATCTGTACCCCTCGGCGTTTCTGATCTTTCTACTCACATGACCAAGGCGAGCTGCAGTAACAGGGAGCATCGGAGTGGACAGATCTTGACGAGTCATAGTAGTAAAGATACACATTTTTATAGGACATGCCAAAAAAGAAAAAGGTGTCGGGATAATACACATGATAAAATGACCATAGCGCCACAACCAAATGAGCACAAATGGGCCATTCTTGAATACTGCTGGGTGTTTGGTTTGTTCTTAGATAGAATAAGACCAACGCAGGCCGTAATCTCGTATGTGGCCAATCGAGGCACGGTAGTGTGGCGCATGAAGACAACTCGATTGAATGTCCGATACTACATCAGGTACCTTGAACACCCAAGGTACACTGTAACGAGATATTGGATTCATGGATGGATGGATGCTTTATCTACTTACCTAGGTACCTACTAGGTAAGGTCAGTAAGATTTCCATGGAGGAACGTGAAATGGGAGCTCAGGGTTAGGGGGTTGGCAGGGAAGATCGTGCCTGCAGTGGAAGTAACTGACAAACTGGGAATGAACGTTTGATTTCCATGCCAATTGCCCTCTGCCAGTTGTCCATCGCATCGCCCTCTCACCATGCCACTTTCTGCAAGACAATCCAAACATTTCAATAAACTCATGTCTGAGGCGTTCGGGTTCGTGATCTTGTAATTCTGTTTCTGTTTACATATTCTCTTGTTTCAATTCATCCTCCACTTGTACCACATCCTCGCCCTATTTGGTAAAGGCCTCTTTCCTCAGTCAGCCTCTATCGAAAGATGCTTTTGTTCTATCCCACCTTCTCTCTTTTTTCTTCGGCAATGACAATCAGTAACCCTTTCTCGCACTGATCCAGGTGCCTACAAGGTACGCAACAAGTTCTGCACGGGCAAGAATTACCATCTGCAATTGGCTTATCAGCAATATGCAGGAGTTGTGTGCCCGACCGATCTGTTCTACCACACATAACAGTGCCATAATGCTACACCCAAGAACCAGAAGCAGAAAATGCAGCTTGGGTAATTAATATTGATTTATGACCAACTCTGTCGCTGAGCATTAAGGCGGTGATATTATCCAGTAAGCACAACCAGAAATGCTAAACGTAAGAGCAGTACGTTGGCAATTTGTTATTTCTCAGTTGGCACACGGCCGTGCTATGGCCTCGACATATGCCGTACTTCGGTCGGAATAAAACAAACGGTCGATGCTGATCAGGCTTGCCATAGTCAGGGTTTCGGTACGACAAAAGCTCAACCAACAAGTGAGACATAACCTCTGCAGTAGTGTACTGTACAAAGATTGGCAAGGGAGACTAAGCTTGATGCACCATCGATCGATATCAGGCTACGATATGCAGCAATGGCTATATGCATCGCAACCACATCACACCGACACTTTTCATTCTCAACCTGCCAACCCTATAGTACAGTAGGATTACTAGTCTATATAGTACTCATGGTAAGTCACCATTTCTTCTCCTGGAAAACCTGGGGTTGGTATTAAGATTGATTGACATTAAACGGTGGCTTGAACCACACCATGCTTGCCTGCCACAATCTGGAACTCCATCCCATCCCATCCATGGGCCCACTTCGATTGGCCTGGCTCAGGCAAGGCCCGGTCCGCCAATCGCACACGTCGAGCTACGGTCACGTGAGATGGAGCTCATGCGGAAGACCCCTGCGACTTCGGGTAGAGTGCATGTCTCCCGCGATCAGTCCCAGTTTTACTCGGGTGCCGTGGCTTTAATAGTCGGGCCGCCATACCTTAATGAGACAGGCGAGGTTACCGTGTCATGGATGCTATGGTTGACTTGGGGGGGGTGTGGGCTCCTTGAGTCTGAAAAGGGAAAAAAAGAAGAAAAGAAAGGTTGCGCAGTCAATCAATCAACCAAACAATCAGTCGTTCTTTTAATTGGGTGCGACACCACCCCCCCCCCCCAAACCTCTCGCTGCTGGGCCGCAAAAAGCAATATGCATGCAGAATGGACTTTGAGATGGCGAGGATGACAGAAGAAGAAAAGGAAAACAAGAAAATGAGTGGAAGGGTCAAGGGCTGTTGCAGCTGCATTCATCCATCAAAGCCTGCCACGTCGCAATTTTACGGCGCGGCACGGTCGCTGGTCACCTTGCGCCATCCCGGGCTGCATGTCATCCCCTACGCCGCCAACTCCATGGGTATGTAATACTGCACTGTACTGTACTGTATCGCATCTGCTGTACAGTGCGAATGTACAAGGGTACACAAGCCGATGCCTATTGTTCCTATTCCAATACTGGAAGAGAATCCGCAGTCAGCCAGCCCCTTACTGAGTTCCCCCTGGTCGGCAGAGGATCATGTCAATAGCATCAATCCAAGTTTTACCCACAACTTGGTCTCGATCTAATCTGATAATAGTTTCAGAGCGTCAGATCATGATTTTATCCATCCGTCTAGACAATCCGTTTGAATCTGTGTCACGCAGCTCGCTTTACTCACAACAAACGACACTGCAAAAAGCAAGACCAACGATGCATACGGATACATTCCAGCACCACGAGACCTCGCCTACATGTACGGCAACCTGCAGGCTGAAGAGTGCGCGTTGGCTTTGTCTGTAATTATTAGTGTCATTCATTATATGATGAGATGGACCCCCTTGTGCGAAAACACGCCCCGAATTTTATGCTTGCTTTGTTGAGTGCACCTCGTATTTGCCTTTTGCGACGCGGGTCGAAAGGGTTCTGTTGCAGTGTTTTCCCTCGATATTAAGTATTTACTACATAGGCACGCACGCTTGCCACACAGGTACTGTGCAGATAATACGATCCGAGTCAACATAGCCAAAAATCCATGTCTGTCACCGGCCCCAGATAGGAAGCAGTAGCTGAGATTATGAACATCGAACGCCGTGACATGATCAGGGTGACGAGATGGACAATAACTTCCTTACATTAAAGATGTTTGCCCCCTCAATAGTCGCCCTATGAGTTTGAGATTTTGACATGATTCTTTGTTGGTTCACTTACTCGCTCACCTGCTTTACTGTCGCTTGCTCGGCACCGCTAGGTATACAAACAACAGGAGACCCATGTCATCTAAGAAGGCGGATATGTCTACCTGACACGCAAAGCAAGGGGATAGACATGGTTATGCATATTGGCGGACCCAAGATGTACCAACATGCCGCTGCGAATAATGGAGTTACAGCCATCCCTTCCAGGCTCACCGATCACTGACTATGGTCAAACCCCTCCCTTTCTTCTCTTCAGATTTGCACACATCAAGCAATGCAAACTGCCTACGAACCACTACTCCACGGATGCGGCTACCTGGCTGCCGCATTTGCACCCGTCCCTATATTTGGTGTACCGCCAATTGTTGGCGGACCGGCGCGCTCTTACCGCCGCAGGACCAAGGGTCATCCGCAATTCGATTTGGACTTGGACCAGCGGTCTTTGAATTGAATTGATCGACCCATTCATTGCATCAAGTTGTGCGTGCCCGAGGCAACCACATTTGCTGCGACACATTCATGAGGGCAACCTGAACCACAGATCTCTAATCTGCCCCAACTCGTCGAGTTAATATTCTGGCTACTAAGAGCTGCATTGTGGTATGATTCAGCCAGGGCACCAAAAGCACTACGCATTTTGTCTACGTTGGTCCAAATCACTGCAGCCGCCCTTAGTCCAACTCTCGGGGACTTCAAATGCGGGGTCCTTTTCTTGGTCGTCGACATTGGATCGCGGAGATATCCTCATAAGTCTGCGACACGAGGTAACTACCCGAAAACTCCCCGGTCCATTCTGTATAAAATGACCAAACTGGACAAACGACATGTGTTTGTCTAACAAGACAACCGCCGCATTCGACACTCTGTGAAACCCTATTCCAGGCTCTCAACAAGCACACGTTTGTCTTGTGAGACACTACCCGTTTCTCTTTTCGTACAACCTGTCCGTTATCGTATTTGGCACCAGTAACGACTCTGTCACCATGACCGACCTAGTATCTGAAAACCAGGCTTACTTTGGGTACGTAAAACATCTTGGGCGAGTACTGTATTGAGGCCATGCGGACGAGCATCGGCCAATTGTTCTGTTTGACGCTAGCACACGATGGATGGCGTGAATGTTATCCGTCCTGTGCTCCACGGTTCAATGCATTTGATCGCTAACACAGTGCAATCACAGAAAGATCGCCAACGAGTACGACCAACGCAACGCAGATGCGATCGTGCAGCTGGAGCGCAGTATTCAGGACAGGATCCCATTTATTGGCATCAAGCAAGATGGCAGATTGCTAGACTACGCATGTGGTACTGGCATGCTGTCAAGGGTGAGCGGTTCCATTACAGGAGAGGCGGCTGTGAGAAGGTCAAGTCAAAACTGACGGTGCGTTACAGGTGCTGGCACAGCATACGAGTGAGGCTATTGGCATTGACCTTTCTGAGGACATGGTCAATGTATATAATGCTCAGGCTCAGAACCAAGTCAGTGACACCCTCCAACAAAATGCGCAAGGCTATTGGCCGGCTGTTAGAGTCTCCAGGCATAGTGAACTGTCCTAACAAGATGCAGAGCTCTTCTCGACAAGCCTTTCAGGGCAACTTGGCTGATCCTACAGACGCCTCTCCTGCGGCCTTTACAGACGCCAAGTTCTTTGACTTCGACGTTGCAGGTGTAGGGCTCGGATTCCATCACTTCGACAAACCTGATCTGGCGTCTAAGAGACTGGCTGAGCGTCTCAGACCTGGGGGTGTTCTTTTCATCATCGATTTCGTCGCCCACAAGATAGATCCCAAGGATGCTGCGAAACGTGGTATCGCGCACCATGGCTTTTCGGAGGAACAAATCAGGAAGATGTTTAAGGATGCCGGTCTCACTGACTTTGCCTACCAAGAACTCCCAGAGCCTATTGCATTCAAAGATCCGATGGGTCATGGTCACAGCCACGGACACGGACACGGACATGGTGGAAGGCACACTAACAGCAAACACGAGCATGGAGAAGGCCATGATGACAACAAGGGCCAATCCATGACCAAGCAAGTGTTTATTGCGAGGGCATCGAAGTTCTAGTTCTTTTCTGGTCGTGTATTTCTCATACAGATGTAGCTGGGATTGTGAAATACAGTGATATAGCGGGTTGCACAAGATCTCATACCATCCCAATGACAGAATTCCCAATTTACGAACAGCTCCGAAGCCTGACTGCTACCACTCTCGGCCGATTTACTAGAACAGTTGGTCCCAATAGGCTTACGGTAGCTAAGTATTGTGCCCTACGTTACAATATATACAAATAACGTCATGTCTTTCTGGATGACACGATATCTTTGTAAAGGCCAGCCGGTGCCTTGGACGATCATGTGCTGCGTAGTATACATGGTCGTACGTTATCCTCCGGCACTGGAATGAAAATCTACACTCGATCTAAATTATAGAACCTCATTGCGATCCAGAGACGGGTTGACCCATCTGGGTATTGAGCTGCACTTCAGAAACACGGCTTCAAAGGCTACTACCAGTCCGGCAAGTGACGACCTTTCCTCTGCTGTTTGCTAAATCGTAGACGTAGTCAATGTCCGAATAACATCACCTTTGAGCATCCCCTCCACACCCTTATATTAGCTGGACCGTCCCGTCCCGCTCTTACAGCTAAACGGTAAAAGTTCCTTCATGATATGACGTGCAGGCACATGCTTCTTCAGGCGATGGGCAGCATTCTTTACCGTCAAGGGATACTGTGAACTATGCTTGGCGTATTAGTCGGTAGACTTGGAGTACGCTATGCGAAATTAGCCATGACGTCTTCGAGCTGATGGGTTCGAGAAGGGATGCCTTGGCTCGTCTGGTGCGACGCGATCCCGTGTTTGGGGCACAGAGAGGGATATCATGTGCGTGCCGCCTTTTTCAGCCTCATCCGTACTTCCAGAGTGTCCATACATGGGGTGGACTGAGTCGTGCGACGAGGCGTTGTGCTTTTGTAGCGTTTCGCTACACGCCCTTCTTCACTAAGAGGCACTGTATCCGGATTAAGGTGGTTGAACTAGGGTGAAACAGTTTCGATTGTGAAGGCGGTGACACCGGACGGAGGTTTAGTCATTTCCGTCAAAGACACCAGCGCAAAGAAGGCCTCTCCCTCTCGGGGCCTGGAGTCGTCTGTGCGAGGTCAGCTTCGATTGTTGAAACATTTGCTGCTGGTGTAATGACAGATGTAATGTCAGAAGAGGGTCTGATCATCGGGAGATTATGTATTGCCATCTCTGGACTAGGGTGACATGGCTCAAGTGTTGGTGCGATCTTGGAAGCATTTTTATTAAATAACCAATTCTATAGTTTAATAAATCGTCACGAGGAAAGCACTAAAAGATATGGCATGAGCAGTGACTAATTCTCTTGGCCATCGAGTTCAACCACGAAGGCGCCGCCCAGCAAGAGAGCTGGTTCCTCGATTCTGTGATGTTCATAGCTTGGGCAGCGTTAGCATCCGCATATGTGAAGTGGTCGCCATAGAACTTACCTCAGAGTTCCAACACCACCTGCTTCTAGCAAAAAGGTTGGACCTTCTCGCAAAGGGTAACCGGCCCACCTCATGGCAAAAGCACGAAGGATGTGTCCATGAGCAACAAGTAAGACGTCGCCACATTGATCGCTTCCTTGGTCCATGGCTGGTTTATGCCATTTCTCCCGAATCTCTTCTATCAATTGATCGAGTCTCCTTGTGACATCATGCGGGCTCCTGGTAGCAATGTTAGATTGGCAAGATCGTTGATGAAAGTATAGGGTAAGCTGAATTGAGCTCACACTTACTCTCCGCCTGGACAACCATCCTTCCAGATGTCCCAAGACCCCTTGATACCCTTCTCAGCTCTGATCTTGCGAATTTCGGGAGATGTAATGCCTTCGTAATCGCCGTAGTCCCATTCGCGAATGTAGTCTGTCACTTCGACCTCGGCCTCACACTGCAGGCCAGCTCCATCGGGAGTGTCGCCGTGCGGTGTCCAGGGTAGAGGACGGCTCAGCCCAAGATTGAGCAGTTCAAATGTGCGTTGAGCACGCTTTCGGGGTGATACATAGCTGTGATATATGTCAGCCTGTCCACGACCAGAGTAGTGATGTTGACGATATAGGGCAAGTGACAATAGCCATGCGGGATATTGATAGTTCCCACGGAATACGTGAGCAGGAGATGAAGTTGTTTGCATGTTATGTCACCCTGAGCAGGGTGCCTGCAAGAAATAGTAAGGGAGTAAGGGAATGTGACTTACATATGAGCTATCTTCTTGGGAGCAATGAGACGGTCTGGGCCAACCAGAGCCTTTCCTGTTGCCCTCACACGCTTCTCACCATTAGCAGTAAGAGGGATGTCAGTCAGACCGGTATGACGACCATCAAGCGACCACTCCGTCTCGCCATGGCGAATGAGGAAAACACGGGGGGTTGACATGGTACAATGTTCAGTTAAAGGGATTGAATGATTCCTCCGAGACTTGGTCAGGAAAAATGAAGAAGCCCTTTCAAAAGCGTGAGGCAGTCCGAGAACGTCTGTATTTGAGTTAGCACTATGATTATGGCCTGAGAAGGTGGAGTTAAACAGACCACACGCAAGCCTTGCAAATTGACGTTGAAAAAGCAGAAAAGAACGTCTTTTCTATTACACACAGATGAAAAGTATATCAATAAGCGAATGGTGTATTTGAAGAAGTCTTGGAAGAATAGACAAGAAGTAGAAGGGTGAGGGAAAATGACTATCTCGAAACTTGTTTTTGGTGTTGCGATGGATTACGTTGGAGTGACAAACCCCACCATCAGCCGGGCGTCACTTTTTGCCTGCTCCCATTGACATTCTTTTCACGCATCTAGGTACTTACTAAGTGGATTACTAATGGTGCAATGGGGAAGTAACGTAGGTCGGATAAATCTCAAATCGAAATGTGAATAAGGCCTTGTCTGTTGTCTGGCTGCTCTAAATATTGACCGTGGTTGAAGGTAAGAGATGGCTGTGATTGAGCGAGGTATCAATCAAGCTTGTATTTTGAGATTATTATTGTCCAAACGAAAGTCACCTGGAAGAAATGCATAATTACAAGACACACACTCAAAGCACGCAAATATTGATCCAAAGTCAAGGAGCGCATCATTTTCTGTGGTAATTCAGGAAACTTGTAAGTTGCATGCAGTACTAATTCAATCAGCTGTTAAGTTAGTATGTACCACCTACCTCAAGCTATCAAGCTTCTAATTTCTTTGCATCTAGATAGTTACCTTCCTATACACTTACATATCACGTTTCCTCAAATGAAAATGAGGTCTCCTCACCAAAATTCTAACAGCAATATTCTTATCAATCCTTACCGATATTCTTTCTCTCGCTATCCTCATCGTCACGCTTGTTGCTGTGACATCAACAAGACCCGCGATGCCCCTCCTCCCCACCCTAGCTTCAACTGCAACTTGCTTAGTCAGAACCATCACCAATCCGTCTTTACCATTGCTAAAGATCCACCCGGTGGTCGCCCCCATCGATCTCCGCGATGCCGATAATTCTTCTTCCGTAGCCCGGCACCGGTCCGCCCCCGAGTTTCTCTAAGATCCGCCGCCGCCGACTCCTCCGATCGAACTTCAGACTCTCTCTTCATACCGAGATCTCCATCTTCACAGCCGCCACCACAGTTCGAACTGGACTCGACGGGTCCGACCGTTTCAACAACGACTTCGGCCTCTTCAACCTATCGCCGGTTGTCACCTCGACAGCGTAGAGAACTGTCGGCGCAGGTCTGGCGGGAGCATTAGTGATATCATTGATCACACCATTCAAAACAACACCCCTCTGGAAATAAGATGGCTGTACACAAGTGGACACGGCAGGAAAAGTTCAAGCGCGGTGTCTGGGCCGTTGCTTTTGCAGCGTGCATTTTTGCTGGAACTATTACCGGCGCACAGCTAAAGACGGATAACGAGAAGAAGGAGGTAGGGTGACCTTGTTTTCAATCCTACGAGAGACCAGCTGCTGACGACCGTGACAGGCCATTCAAGAATTTCGGGCCACGTCCCCTAACGAGCAAATCGCTGCCCTGCTTTCTCAACGAAAGTCTTTAGTTTCACAAAAGGCAGTTCTCCAGAGGAAAATTGATGCATTCGACATCCGTGTCAAAGAGCGCGAAGCTGAAAAGGCAAGGAGAGCCAGCGAATCATCATAGCGACTCTTTGGAGTTGATGCTGTTGTACTACTATATTGTAACTTTTACGAACATTGCATTAGAACCTGATACAGGAATTGGCGTTATTCACTGGACATAAGGAGTTGGATGACTGGAGCTGGAATAGTCTGAACAGAGGTACGAAAAGATGCCTGGAAGAATAAAAAAAACGAGTCAAGCATTCAGACATACCGACAATGCCAAAAATTATATTTTATTGATCGAGGGCTACTTGCCGTGCTCTCCTCTGCGCCTGGCCATGCCATATCCACCCAATCCGAGTTCATTCGTTAGTTCGTCCCATACCGTGCCCAGGTAATAACATATTTCTGTCTATGTAGTAAGTATTCATCCGCTCTCCAGTGTCTTACTCCACAACACCTTCGGCAGAAGGCAGAGGAATGGCGCGGTATAGAAGAACAAGAGCAGAATGAGATTCACCACCACCGGCAAGAGTATCGATCTTCTCAGCTTCGACTTCTGTCACCTTGTCGTCGTTGAACCACCACCACTTGCCATCCTCCTCACCCTTCTTACCAGTCTTAGGGTCAACGGGGGCAGCCTTCTTGACATAAGAAGTGTAGTGACCACTGTCTGCGCTGGCGCCTTGGTGTGTTATGACACCGCGGAGCTCATAAAGGCCAGACTGGTTGGCACCATCATCATTACGCAAGTCGGGGTTGATGAGTGCATTCAACTCCTTCTTGGCCGCAAGGATGGAAGCGTTTCTTTCAGCCTCAATGTCGGCATCAGTCTTGTATGTCTCGCCCTCCTCGCCCATAACAGTGTCTCCATCGGCCGACTTGCCCTCCTGCTTCTTCTCGGCTTCCTTCTTCTCCTTCTCAGTGGGAAGGCCAGCGCCGCCTGGGATATCACCAACGTCCTGGTCGTGGGTCTTCTTACGTCGCTTGCGAGCACGCTCAATATCCTCCTCGTCCTTGCGAATCTCGCGAACCTTGTCGCGCACAGGAACTAGAGCGCTCTTCAGCTCATCGGAACAGAATTCAACAATATCGAGCTCCTTAGGGAACGTGACTTTACGCATAATCTTAGCTTTCTTCTGTGTCTCTCGTTTCCAGAAAAAGCGTACAAAGTGCACGGTCAAGTACTTGGGAGCGCGGGAGATTTTGGAGGTCCTGGTGTAAGGAGCATCGCGGCCTAGAACGGTAGACTTCTTCTCAAACTTTTCTTCCAGCGCGGCAAGAATGCCGTCTCGGAGATGGTTTGTTGAACTGTCGATGTGGCAGTTGAGTTTGGAAAAGCTCTCTGTGGCGACGACGGGCTCTTCGCCATCCATGGAGGCCTGATCCTCATCGCACTTCAGTACAGAAGAAAATTCACCAGACATGTACTTCTCCACAAATGATTTCCCATCACTACCAGTGATTTGGAGCTTCTGGTTGAGTTGCTGTACGATTTGAGACCAAGCCTCCTCTGCATCCTGCTGAGCGTAGCCTTGTCCTGTCTTGGACTTTTCCGCAAATTGGGGGAAAACAGCTCGCAGAGCACCCAGGAAGTTCAATGGTGGGAAGGGGTCCTGTGTTTCTCCCATCTTCTTGTACAGACTCGAAAGTTGAGATGCAAGGTCCATGTTAGTGCCAGTCATCATCAAGTTGCTGCTGCCACTCTCAGGACTGTACTTGACTAGAGCATCTTGAAGCTCAGGGATTAAGCGCAGAGTTTGGAGGGTGGAATTGAGATAGCATGTGTTTCCAAGGTTGATAAGACCAGCGGGAGTCGCACCGACTTGTTGAGCTTGCTCAGCTTCCGTCATGTCCTCGACAAACTTGATGGCCTCTTTCGGTCGGACAAGGTCACTACCGCCAGCGCTCGGGGTGCCCATCATCATAATAACTTGGCCAGGCTTCAGGCCTAGTTTGCTCATGTCGGCATCATCCTTGAGCTGGCCACCCTTGATGAGGATCTTTTGGCGTTCGGGCTCCACGTTGGTCAAGCTGAACATTTGGAGCTTGAAGTCTTCGCCGGTAGAGCTGGGATCGATTTCGACATCGTGCTTTTTGCCCTGGTGTTTCACCACGACTGTTGGAGGTAAGAAAGTGTTCTCGATGCAAGACGGCGGAAAATGACTGACCTGAAATGGAAGACATGGTTGTGGTCAACCGGAGCTTGGAGATTCGAGGTGGGGTACTGGGAGATCAAGTAACTGAGGGAAGAAGATACTATTTATTCACCCTCTTTCTAGGAATCCCAAGATCTAAAGAAAAAGAAGAAAGAACACAAGGAAGAGGAATAAGTCAAAAATGCATCCCCGTGAAAATCGGGGTTGTTTGCAAGGGACGAGACGTAGAAGATGCTAGAGATGCGTCACCGAGTGGTACCTGGAGGAAGGCGAATTGTTAGTGGGGAAAGCGGTGTAGTTTCCGCGGGCCCAGAGAGTCGAGCTGTGGCTGTGGAATAATTCAAGCCACAAAGAGCTCTTTGAAGTTCGAGCTTTTCAGTGTCCAAGGTTTCCCTATTCATCACGGCCCCACCCAGAGAGACGGAGGCGTCAGGTATGGCGACGCCTCATTGACAACTGCGCCTCAAGTTGTTGAAGCTCCAACCTCCGTCAACATCGACCGACCCCGCCGAGCTCCGTGTTGTCCATCAACACCTCGATACGTGCTTCTGCCACTTGTTTTAGAACGTCTTAGGACGTGCTTATAGTCATGGTACAACCTCATTGCCATTCCACGAACCTGACCGCAAGCTGACAGCTAGCCTCCCCGTTTAGTCTCAATCCCTCCGACCTTACCTGCAATGCGTACGCAGCAGCTTGACCGCTGCGCTCACGCTCTCCAACTTTGCTTCTCAAACCGCTGAGCGACACAATGTCCCCGAGATTGAGGCACAGACATCGCCCGAAGTCCTCCTCCAGCCCTTGACCATTGCGCGAAATGAGAACGAGCGTGTCTTGATCGAGCCCAGCATCAACTCCGTCCGTATCAGCATCAAGATCAAACAGGCTGACGAAATTGAGCATATACTGGTCCATAAATTTACAAGATTCTTAACGCAACGTGCCGAATCATTCTTTATCCTGCGAAGGAAACCGATCAAGGTTAGCCACTGGTCATGACATGCCATTATCGATCTACCCCTGACTGACTGATGTAGGGCTATGACATCTCTTTCCTGATAACAAACTTCCATACCGAGGAAATGTTGAAGCATAAGCTTGTCGACTTTATCATCCAGTTTATGGAGGAAGTTGACAAGGAAATCTCCGAGATGAAGCTATTTGTGAGTATCAAACCGTAATGTGAAATTGCAATTGGTAGATGCTGACCTACCTTTAGTTGAACGCTCGAGCTCGATTCGTGGCTGAGTCTTTCCTTACACCTGTAAGTGCCAACTTCAATTGATGTCGCTGGACGATACTAACTATCTCTAGTTTGACTAGAGCCTCAGCTGGTATGAGGCTTGGGGTTCTCTCTGGAGAGTATCGGCTGTCGCCATGTTCTCTTGGCCAAGCAAAAGTATGACAGCACTGACGTGCAGAAGCTCCGATAGGCGAGCTTCATGCTTCGGAGAGAGGGGCAGTTTAAGATAACGACATTGCCTAGATGTAAACTTTACCGATCAAATCGAATTGAAATGCGAATCTTTTCTGGAAGCCAACCTTTCTTTATTTGACAATGGTCTGCATAAGTGGGCACCGACATTGATGGATAGTTCCAGGTCACTAGGCGAAATCACTCTATTTAAACTGGCTACTAACTAATTGACACAATCCACGATTGAGAAGAGAAACAATGTTATGGATGCCTCTTGTCAGCAATAGAGCCACATTCGTCCTCAGCTCAGGTCCATTGTCATAGACCGGGCATCATCAAACTGCCATTCATGAACCACATTCTTGCATTACAATCATGACTGTATTTATTGTTTCCTCCATTCGTTTATTTGCCCCTGGTCACTGCTGAACTTGATAATCATAGCGGTTAATGAATCACTGCCAATGACCGGCAAGAAACAGACAGGTATATCAATGCCCCTTTCCGATTATCCAACATCTTCCTTTCTGACACTGCTGCCAACTGGTCAGCACTGTCACCGAAACGCGGAACATGTGCTTCATTATTGTCTCCTAGGAAACAATCATTCGCTCATCTTGCACTTCTGCTTCTTACTGTGGGCTCCTTTCTCCCCTCTCACAGCTGTCAATCTCTCCCATCTACCTCAACCTCGACTTTTTTTGCATTCTCCTAGAAGCTACACATCTAGGTGAACGCATCAAGCCATTCGGACAAAGTCGCTCGATTTATTCGATCCTCACTACCTCGAGCTGCTGCTTACCTAGGTTCTTTTATCTGCTACTTTTGCTTTCATCGAGATCTTTCTTAAAACCTCCACTCTTCCTCAAGCCTGCAACCTTCAAGGTCCTACACCATCAAGAAACTCGTACAGTGAGGTGAGTACTCAAGTTTGCGGCGACACTCACTCTATTTCCTTCACTACCACTCGGGTATTGTCCTCCCCTTCTTTTTTATTACACTCCACAAACTTCAGCTTTTCAACATACCGTATCATAACGCTAACAGCCGAGCGCACTTCAGATTCTTGAAGCCAAACACTTCGCTTTTTGCCTGCTCTTCGGCATTTTTAACTCATTTTCTTTTCCTCCCTCAGTTTTCTTCTCGTTTCCTTTTCTCTCTGTTTGCAACTTTAATTCTTCGCGACATTTACGATCACGCGAGGCCTCATCGTTCTGGCCATAAGCTCATCAAACGTTTCCTTGATCTCCTCCTCGTTATTAAAGCACAATTGCGGTTCGTCAGTTGTCCATCTTCTCGCATCAAAAGTTTACAGGCCGTGTTTCTGCATGGTGAGTTTCGTATTCCCAGCCGCAACACGATATGAACGTAACGAAAAGGACTCCGCGAACACCTTTCTAGCGTTCGATCAACAATATTTTTGACAACAAGGATAGTTTACTGACAGTGCATCCGTCGTTAGACCCGCGGCTCCAATATGTCGCATCAAATCGACCAGTTTCCGGGCCAGTCCAATGCCCAGCAACCTCAGATGGCTCAAGGACACCCGGGCCCTCTGTCTTCCAACCCGCCTTTCGGGGTCCCTTCTTTCCAACCTCAGCCTGATCGACCTCAAAACACTGCTGGTTGGCACAACCCTGAGTCTGGTTCGCTTGCAAACTTGAATTCATGGATGTCTTCAGCTCGCCAAGCCCTCAACAACGCGCTTCAAGCAAGCGGGTTTGGCGATGAACAGAACGGCATGGGAGCAATGAGCACGCTCCCCCCAAATGGCAATCCTGTGCCTAGCATTTTTGAACCACCCGTTGCGCCCCCAAACAGCCCTGCACAAAGCGCCCCTGGCATAGCCATTCCGATCATGCCGCTCAACACTGGTGCTCTGGCCCCTTAGATGGGAGGCCAAGCTCAAAGTGCTGATAATGATATGGCCAATGGCGCAGTCAACGGACATATCCCATCTACTGCCAACAACACGCAGTATTTCATCGCCAATGGTTCTTCTCAGCCGGTTGTCGCCGGCTTTCCTCAAGGGATGGTTATCGTTACGAATGGCGACAGTCAAGCTCTTGGAAGTTCTGGCATTGCCAACCGACTCCCTCACGGAGCTCAACTTTATGTAAGTTGTAGGCCGTCTCTTGGGGGTTTATGATCAGAGATGTCCTGATCTCATAAAATCGTCTGATAAACATCGCTGACTTTAGGGAATTGTAGCCCAGCCGACCTATTCAGAACACGAGTGCTCGTACTGTCGAGCCGTCTGGCCTGATCTCGCCTCCACAAGGCGGCAATTCGACTTCTCAACCTGGAAGCCAATACTCTGCTCACTCGGATTCTGCTGGAGCTGCTCAGCAGTTTTACACTCCTGTTCCACCCTCCCAAAACCCAAACTTGTCGGGCCTGCCCCAGAGTGCCTCCTTCCACGCTGGACTTTCCATGATAAGTCCCGGTAACACTCCGCACCATTTCAGCGGTGAACGCATGAGTGATTCATTGTCTACTCCCCCCTCGGGTACTAACCATCATCTGACCGAGCCACGCAACTATGCGCCCCGAACAGCTGGTCAACCAGTTGACAGCCTCCCTCCTCCCCGCTTCAACTTGGACTTGCAGACAATCCCCAGCGCTTGTCCTAATTCACCCCGGGACCCATTTGGAAGTCCTGAGCGTGTTGGGCCGGGTGCCTTGATCCCATTCCCGAGCATGCCTCCCCCTGCTATGCAGCAAGCAATGCTCACTGCTACGATGGCAATGCCATTCACAGGTAACAAATCCCAAAAGTTACACGAGCTGACGGTTACCTACTCTGGTCTTCCTACTCTGGAAACCGCCATGAGCCCTGCATTCTTTCCATTCGTGAGCGGCCCTGGATCGACCAAGGCACCTACGGCTGGTGTTGTTCGCCTGAAGAACGTAAGTTTTTCCATCCTCCTACTAGTGCTCTTGTTCTGACCTTTCTAGATACCATTTTCTACTAAGCGCTCCGAGGTTGTTGCCTTCATTGGTCGCAACAGTCGAATGCTGAGTGATGTTGAGGAGCCCATCCATATCATCATGGACCGAGCTACGTCCAAGACCATGGACGCTTTTGTCGAATTCATGACCATGGAGGATGCCATGCGATGTGCCGAAAAACACCACCAGTACACCCAGACTGGTCGCATCAGCCGTCTTGGTGAACGTCCTGTTGAGGTTGAGCTGTCCAGCCAAGCTGCTCTCATGCAGGAACTTTTCCCCCTTGCTCGTGGTGTATTCTGGGATGGTGCCAACCCTCAGATCCTTCCCACCAACAACAGCGAGCCTTGGGCAAACTTTAAGGGTTTCATCTTCCCCGAAGAGATGGTGATGCTTGTCAAACACGTGGAAGTCCCTCATCGGTCTCCCTTTTCCAAAGAGTGTCCCCAACGCCCCTATGAGTGCCTCATCAGCACCCTGCGCAGGTTTCCTTGGTACGCCCCGGACCACATCACTATCGCTCAACGTGGTGCCATGTACAAGGCTACCATCAAGCTTCTTCAGTTGCTGAGCCGATCAGTCTCAGGGCAGGATGACGCTGTCAACCTCACCACCCAGCTCTACCAGCGTGTTGTCCGAACTGCAATGGATTGTAAAGGTTTTACCATCCTTCAGAAGGACAACATTGCATTCATGGTTCAGATGCCCCCCGTGGAGCAGCAGCGTCGCCATGGTCAACCCCTGAATCCTACCTCTTGGGTTCACCAGTACGCCATCGCGCGCAAGCCAGATGTTCCTCTTGATGTTGTTGACTGGTACATCCGCCTGATTCGTGAGCAGACAACTCGCGATGTCCTCATTCGTCCTATTCACGAGCGCACCTCGATCCAAGAGACGCTCAAGGGTACTGATGACTACTGGGGCTACTTTTACCATGAGGTCAGCTATGTTCAGGGACCTCAGTTCGACGAAATGTCTCTGGGGCGGTGTGCCTACCTCGAACTTTCTGCTATCGAGCGAATTCTCGGTCGTGCTCTCGGCTATAACTGAATGCTGAACAACAGCTGATGCAGTTTTACATATCAGACTTCATCCCAATTCTTTTCCATCTTTCATTTCGGAGTTTTCTTTACATCTCGGCATTTCGCTGCATCTGTCAAGCCAACGACAGAAAC
>JAAVUE010000175.1:0-67762 GCA_014898975.1 Fusarium nodosum | reverse complement strand
CTACTTTGACCATCCTCAGAACCACCAGGTACGTTGTTGACTCTCCATCTCGGTCCTTTCTCTGCCTCTGTCTCCACGACATGTAATGTAATTGCCCACACCCCCTGGTCTCTCACTCTGGGGCATTGCACTTTATATGCCACATGCCATACCCGTCTTCCCCTCCTGCCCCCTCCCCTCCCCTCCCCTCACCTCCCCTTCACCTCATCTCAGCCCACTCTTCCTCTTTGAGCATTCCAAAACCTACAGCTTGAACAAGCTATAGCTATCAATCTCATCTTTATATCACACCTGCACATCCTCTCACCACTAAACTCAACTTACACCACACCACAAACCACCTCAAACATCTACCTAAAGCTTCTGTCCTGACAATCTACTACAGCACCTCGGCTTCTACGACCCTGCAGACTTTAGTGGTGATTCAGCTCACTCTCCCGACTCACCACTCTCTCCCGTCTTTGCAAACCCATACCAGCTTCCTGTCTCCAACGACTGGATAAATTGGGACGACAAAGCTGCGCTATCACCTGATCTTGACGCTCTTCCCAAACAGGAACCCTTTGAAGGCATCAACCTCTCTACCATCCCCTCAAGAAACAGCATGGAGCTCAGCCCCGTCATCAACCCACACGACCTCTCGGGTGCTATTCCTGATGCCGTCCCCTTTGGCCGAGTTGGTCTTAACGACATCGACACTCAGCCTCTTTTCCAAACTCCTATTCCTGCCATCTCTTCTCAGCCTCCTCATCTCCAGTCCAGTATGATGCGTCCCAACCCACCTCAGATGTCTTCTTCTCTCGACAGCATCGCCTCCAAGGACGCCAACGGCCGATATCCTTCGCGTAAGCGCAAGTCATCAGGCTCCGGAAGCTCTTCCTCTCGATCCTCCACCTCTCCTCCCCCCGCGACCCGCCGCCACTGCTCTCCCCCCAAGAAGACCGCACATAACATGATTGAGAAGCGCTACCGCACCAACCTCAATGACAAGATCGCCGCTCTCCGCGACTCCGTCCCAGCCCTTCGTGTCATGGTCCATCGCCTAGAGCAACCCTGCGTCGATGGCATTGAGGAAGATGGTGACGAGGACCTCGGCGGTCTCGCACCAGCTCATAAGCTCAACAAAGCTACCATCCTCAGCAAGGCGACTGAGTATATCGCTCACCTCGAAAAGAGGAACAGGAGCCTCGCCCAAGAGAACAGCCAACTCCGAAATCGAATGGAAGGTTTCGAGATGATGGTCATGTCTCGAGATCAGGGACCATCAGCAGGCGTCTGGGCATAGACTGTGTTTACTTGTTTACCCTGTGCACTTGTTCTAGACCTGGGTTTTAGAATATTTGTTTTCCTTTTCTTTTCTGTGATATTATCTTTTGGATCGACAAACTGGAAACGCAACGCAACGCTTCAAGCTTGTGTGATTGACGAATCATGATATCCCTGGCGTTCATCTTTTTATTTATTTTACAAACTCGGCGTTCAAGAGAATATGGGAAAGGCATTTTGTTGATATGTTTGGGCGTCACAAAAGCGGGCTCTATGTCATGGGCTGCTTGAACAAAAATATGGGAACGATTCCAGATGGAATAGTATAAACAATCTCCAATACACATTTAATGTTTTGCACTAGCTGTTGATCCAAAGAACTTCCACCACTGTGATATTAACTTTCAGGAACATCAAGCACCAAGGGTCCACACCCGTGGTGGTGTCTCTTGTAACTTGAGCCTCGACATTCGCTTGTAGATCGTGGGTCACCAAGTCAGATGCAGGGTCCAACGTCGCGCCCCATCTCTTCTAGATGGATGCAATAAGAGCAGGGGGTTCATGTCAAGTCAGGCCATGGAAGTGAGAGTGTGACCCGGAGAACGGGGCAGGTGATGGAGATCAGACCACTATGGGTCGGTGGCTTAGACGGTATATAGTCCCATCTGAGGCTGATGGGCATGATAAGCGTGTGTTAAACGGGTGATCGTGGGATAGATGAAAGAGGAAGAAGCGGTAACTGTTGAGGAGGAAGCTGTTGGGTAGAGGGACTAGTCAATACATTGAATTGGTGGGAGTGAGATGTCTGGTTTTATTCGACTTTAGGCGGTGAAAAGGTCAGTCTGGAGATAACAGTTTATTTCTAAGGCCTTGATTGAGAGTGCGAGTGACGGCAGATATGAACTCTTCCCCCATGGCGAGAACGAAAAATCAAGAACAAGATTCGATATGACTCTATCGTTCCCGATAATTCATAGATAGTCAGCGGCACAACTACTTAAAAGTAAATCCTCAAAATACAGCTTTCAGAGCCACATCAAACTCTTCATATATAGTCTCTTCCCATCGTGAATCATCCTTCAATGGCTTCCAACCCAACTCCCGACTCCTGTCTCCTCGTGTCTGAGAACTTCAAACATATCAGTAGTGGACTTCAAGAAAGGTTCAGGGGGACTTGCTGAGAACAAATAGCAGGTTCCGTCATATCCTCATCACCACCGAAGAATGCCTGACTCGCCTCAGACAGAGAAACACTCTTTGGTTCAGCAGCGAGCTTGCCTTGTTCGTGACCTACCTTTGCAATACCCTTTGCTATATCCAACCAACTCTGGTTCCCGTGATTAGCAAAGTAAAAGCCGTCTCTGCCTGAAGGGATCTTCTCTTGGGTGAGGATCTTGGCCACGATAAGGGTGTACAGGTTGGCGATATCTTCAACATGCGTATGATCCCAGACTCCTAGGCCGTCGCCTGCGTAGATAGCTTCGCCCCTTTCCAGAGCAGCCCTGATCAAGATAGGAATCTGAATGGATGATTTGTTGAAATGACCCGTTCCACGGCCGTAGATCAGAGGTGAGCAGATGATGTACGTCTCGACGCCTAGTTCAACACCAGTTTCGAAAACGACCACGTCTCCAGTTCGTTGCTTATACTGTTCCTTCTCCTCTCGAAACTTTTCATAAGAGTAAACATCGTCTTTATCCGAGAACACCCTCGGTTCTTCAAGATACTTTCCAGAAACAGGTCGGTTGCCAAAGTTGGAAGTACCAGAGTTGTGGATGTAGTGCACAGGTTTCCCTGTCTTTGTTTTTCGTTGAGACAGGCCTGCAAGAAGAGCTTTTACAGATGGGAGGTGATAGCCGTTTGCGGCATGGACGACGATGTCGTGAGTCGACGCTGTTTCGGTGAGCAACTCGGTATCGTCTAGGCTTTTGAAAAGAAGGGGAGTGACGCCGAGGCCGGAGAGAGTATCAGCTTGGTCCTGTCGGCGAACCAGGACTGTGATGTGTATATTTTTGAGAGAAGGTTGGCAAGAGGTTAGGATGGTGTTCAAGAAAGTTCCACCTCTGGTATCATTAGTCTTGTTCCAGAAACATAAACCCAGTAACACTTACATGTAGCCGGTAGCACCGGTGAGAAGGATCTTTGGAGTCTCCATTGTAAGGTGTAGCTGATTAAAGTGAATAGATTCTTGAGCTAAGCTTGTGTATTTATCTTTTCCTTGACACATTCCACTCCAGGGCCTTTGGTATCTTATATAGCCTTCAAGCACTGTCTTATACTTGTTAGAGTATCAACTGAAAGGAGTTCTGGAGTTCCTGGAGTTCCAAAAACAGCAATTCTTGTTTCGTGGGGTTAATCTCGGGGATAAGTGACCGGACTTAAAGCAGAGCCTTCACAACTGTGTAGTGTGGCTTGCAGATCAACAATTCAGTAATGCCAGCTGTAACGTTATTAGCCTTTACTATAAATGTTGCAATAATCTTGGTATTATCGAAAAGGCCTAGTTTTCTCTATGGTCTCTCTCTTTAATGCTAAAATAGGCAATGTATGTGTGCTATTTTTGAGTATTCCAACCGAGTTTCAAATGTTGTGGTCGTACTTTATATTGGTCAAAAGCGGACCTACACTACGACATTGCTATACTTACTCAGCTACGACAAGCTTGACACTCGAAGATATGCCCAGTGATTAGACGGCTGACGTGGAAGCTGGATGAATGGTTCGAATGTCCTGGTCATGTGCAGTAAAAAAGAAGAAGCCATTAAGCTTTTGAAAGACTGGACCTTGGTTTTGCATTATAGACTTTGATAAAGTGCTACATATGTTATTCTCCCCAAAACTCTGCTGAGCGAAAATTAGCACTTCAGCTAGCCGCAGACTCTGTTGGCCTTTCTGCAATTCGTAATGTTACCATGTATCTGTTTTACGTGCCAGGTCATTATGTGCGAAATGATTTGGTTGCCGGATTGCCGATTCTTTTGATTTATCATGAATAAACTGTTGACCTATTAGATTCTATGTAGACGTTAGGCAGAACTTTGCTTCAAATCTTTTGTGTTTAGATGGTTTTTGATGATAGAAGGGCTGAATGGATATGCAAGAGTCTAGACTGCCTGTGGAACATGACCTTTGTCGACAGCAAGCCACTGAAGCCGATTCTAATGTAGGCAGTACTTCAGAAAGAAGAAAACACGCAGATAATTGGACAAAGCTCATGTGATTGTGTAAGCAAACACGGATAATTCTTTGTAATAAATTCAAGCTTGAATATGCGGCGTCCTTTTGAAACTTTGAAGGATGTAGCTTGGCGCAACAGGCAACAGAGTACTGGCTGATGCAACCAATCAGAGTGACGAATTCACTCAGTGACGACACGACCACCAATCAAATACTTGGGGAGGACTCATAGGCAGGGGAGGCAGCCATCAAGCTCAATTCAATCAATGTCAATCAACGTCACCCAGCATTAAAACTTGAGTCACAGCGAACAAAGAAGGAATAATTGCTTACATCTATAAGAATGTCTCTTCTGTCTGCTCTTTCCTAAAATGTATTCTTCATCTTAAACAACAACAACAACATCACCAACTCGCTCACAGGTAGTCCGACTCTAGACAGACTGCTGCACTTGCACTGTTCAGCTACAGAACCTCAGCTGAGCTTACTACTTCCAACACTACCTGACAACAACTGTCTTATTTTGTTGCGAAAATCCAACCCACCCCCATCACTTTCTTCTCTGCCCCCTAATCAATACCAAACCGAACATCACCATGGTTTTCGGCCAAAGCAACTTTGGCTGGGGGACCTCCAACATGACCACCCTCTGTGGCTGCTATGTCTTTATCGACAAAAACATCAAATACCTGCCCCAGGTTCAGGTTGAGGCCCATACCACAATCCTCGCTACGACATCCCGTACCAGCCTTAGGCAAACCTTCGTGAACCCTACCTCCAACACCATCCAGGAGCTTCGCTACGTATTCCCTCTCTACGATGGGGTCTCTGTTGTGGCTTTCACCTGCACCGTTGGGTCCAAGACGATCAAGGGAGAAGTCAAGGAGCGACAAAAGGCACAACAGGACTACAACAAAGCCAAAGCAAAGGGCCAAGTTGCCGGTCTTTTCAAACAGTCCCTCGAAGCCGCCGATACCTTCACCACAACAATCGGCAATGTTCCCGCCGGCGAAAAGGTCCACGTCGACATCACGTATCTAGGAGAGCTCAAACACGATGCCCAAGTCGACGGTGTTCGGTTCACCATTCCGACCAAAATTGTGCCTCGGTATGGATCTGCCAAGTCGCTGGCCGATCCCAACGTGACTCAACAAGGCTTTTCTTTCACTATAGATGCCGAAATGCCTAATGGCTCCTCTATCAAATCCATCAAGTCTCCTTCGCACCCCCTATCTGTTGAGATTGGTACCACTTCTACTACAAAATCACAGGAGCCCTCACTCCGTAGAGCTTCTGCAACTCTGCAACAGGGAGAAACCCATTTGGAGCAGGACTTTGTTGTGCAAGTGGTTGCTACAAACCTTGGTGAACCATCAGCCATCCTCGAGCACCATCCTGATCTGCCTAACCAGCGTGCAATCATGGCAACACTGGTGCCCAAGTTTAAGCTTCCTGCCGACAAGCCCGAGATAGTCTTCATCTGCGATCGCAGTGGGAGTATGTCCCATCAGATCCCCAACCTCAAAACCGCTCTCGAGGTCTTTCTCAAATCGATGCCTGTCGGCGTCAAATTCAACATCTGCAGCTTTGGGTCCGAATTCACCTTCCTTTGGAAGCGTTCTCAAACATACAGTCAAGAGACTCTTGACAACGCGGTCCAGCATGTTCAAACCTTCCATGCCAACTATGGCGGCACCGAGATGTACGAGCCTTTAAAAGCCACCTTCAAGAAGCGATACAGAGACATGAACCTTGAGGTCTTCCTTCTCACGGACGGCGAAATTTGGGAACAGGATCGACTTTTCAACCTCATCAACGAAGAGATCGCTCGAAGCAAGGGTGCTGTGAGGGTGTTTTCTCTTGGAATTGGATCTGGCGCTAGCACCTCTTTGATCGAGGGCATTGCTCGCGCGGGCAACGGCTTTTCCCAGACTGTTGCCGACAATGAGAAGATGGACAAGAAGGTGGTCCGTATGCTCAGAGGAGCTTTGTTTCCTCATATCACCGACTTTTCTCTTATCATCAAGTATGAGAAAGTGGAAAGCTCTGCTGATGACGATTTCGAGTTGGTTGAAAAGGTCATGGACGGCCTCAAAATTAACACTGCTGAGGTCGCTGGCCAAAGTTCTAGAGGGAGCCAGGCATCAAAGAAGCCCGTGTCACTTTTTGATCCATCTGTCGACAACGATGACAGCAACGACACATCTGATACGCCCGCAGTTAATAACAAATTTGATCATCTTCCTACTGTACCAGTACCGCGTTATCTCCAGACCCCTAGTCAGATTCCTCCTCTCTTCCCGTTTAATCGCACCGCTGTCTATATACTTCTCTCCGAGGCTACCCCTGAGAAGCGACCAGAATCGGTTATTCTCAGGGGTACTTCTCACCATGGCCTACTTGAACTCGAAATACCCATCACGGAACTTGCTGAGAAGGATTCAACAATTCATTGTCTTGCAGCTCGGAAGGAAATCAAAGAACTTGAAGAAGGCAGAGGCTGGCTGGCTCACGCCAAAGACTACTATGGCAAGCCCCTCAAGGAAAGGTACGATGGCTATTTCTCAGACATGGTTGAGCGAGAAGCGGTGCGCCTTGGGGTCAGATTCCAGGTTGGCGGCAAATGGTGCTCATTTGTCGCCATTGAAGATGACGAACAGGAAGAGGATGACCCATTATTTGGCGAATACAACTCTGAAGAGGATGATGAATCCCTCAGACCAGCAGCCTTTGGTACTGGTGTCATCAGGAAGAGATGTGCTGTCCCAGCGAACGCAAAGATGGCATCTGCCATTCACGTGAAGCCTCGTGTCACATCGAGCTCCTTGTTTGGAGGCAGGTCCAATACTGGGAACACTGGAGGTGGCCTCTTCGGCTCAGCCTCAAGCGGACAGCCTAGCACTGGTGGTGGGCTCTTTGGTTCGGCATCCAGGGCTTCATCCAACACTGGTTCTAGCGGTGCATTGTTTGGCACATCCAGCACTGGTGGCAATCCTTTCGGTTCGGCCTCAGGAGGACAGCCTACTACTGCTAGCACTGGCGGTGTTCTCTTCGGAGCAGCTCCCGGAGGGTCGTCGGTTAATGGAAGTTCTTCGTTCGGTGGTGCTCCCCAGAGCCTCTTAGGTAACCGCCAACCGCCAGTCGTGCAAGCCGCAGCACTTGCATCCCCAACGGCACAAGTCGACGAAAACCTCATGGCTCAGTACCAAAGCGAGATGCACGCAGCTGCTGCCATGCCACTGGCAGAAGATTCAGATGAAGGCGATGAAGGTTTTGGGATGTTTGATTCTGGATCTGTTCCGGCCACGGCAAAAATTGAAGAAGCTGAAGAAGAAGCTGAAGATTCAGATGACGACATGGGCTTTTGCTTGTATGATGATGGACCTGCAGCTCCTCCTTCCGCTCCTTCTGCCGGTCCCTCTTACCCAACGTCAGTCAAGGACAAAGATCCATTGCAGGCTCTTACAAGTTTGCAGACGTTTTCGGGTAGCTGGTTGTGGAGCGCAGACTTTGAACGCGTGCTTGGTGTGGACTTTGAACAGGTCGCCAAGCTTGGGCTCCCATCTACGTACACGGATGACATCGTGGCAACAGCTTGCGCGATCTTGTTCTTCAAGCTTAAGCTGAAGGAAGAGGAGGATGTCTGGGAGATGCTAGTCGAGAAGGCCGAAGAGTGGCTAGAGGATAAGGTTGGAGAAGATGGTGTCAAAGAACTTGAGGCTACTCTTGGAAAGCTGTTCTAGGCAGTCGAAGGGGCAACTAAAGGGTTGACCTTTGGGTTGTAGGGGGCAGGAATAGACAACTTAGCTAGCTAGCAGCTGTTTGCCACGATGGAGATAATATAAATTGACCTGATTAATTTTGTATATTTTTCTTCCAGTTCCGGGTGACTACGGAAGTGCTATCCTTGCAACCCGTTGACTTTCGGCTCGTTTGATCATGCTAGCAAGCACCAGGATATGAGATTTGTACGATGACAAGCAAAAGTCGCAGCGGTAGTGATCGTCAAAAGAGTATCGGGAATAAGCACAATACCTTTGCCGAAACGAAACTCGGCTAACCAATTCTTTCGGGGCTGTCAACTGTAAGGGTTTTAGCTCAACGGCTTCGGTTGGGTTTTGTTGGTTCTGTTGTCTCCGGACGGGGATCCCATATCTTTAGGCGGCGAATAGTGGATGCTCAAACATTTATGGTAGGGTAACGTAATTAAAATAAGAACCAAGTTCCATCCCGACCTGGCCTGACACTGACGTAGGAATTCAAGAGTTGGAAGGAATAAGCTTTTCGGTTGTTTGTGGGCCTTTTCTTCATGTTGGGTCCAGTTTTGTCTCTGTATCCAATGCATGAATTTACACATCGTGAGGGTCCCTTGGAGCGTAAACACGAGAATTGACATTACCTGTTGACCAACAACACGGTAGCCAAGGTCAAACCTTGCTGCAGGACATAAGCAAGTTGGGAACAGTCCTTTTTTTGCAAGTTATTTTTGTGCGACTGGTACTGGCCAACGTCTCAAATCTTGGTTTGTACCCTGTATGGAGATCATAGTCCGGTCATGTTTTGATGCCCAACAATAACACACACAACACAACCTGCCCACGACAACCAATTAATCCCAAAGTCAGCAGCAAACCCGAATTAAGGTTGATGTAACAGTAACATGGAATGATCTGAAATAAATAGTAATTTGTCGATCCAAACCGCCAGCAATCCGATCGCTGTGACAACATGGTTTACATCCATCAACACATCACAATGAACAAAAGTTGTGAAACAATTCGCTTGCTAGGTATTGATTGACAAAGAAAATTTATGTAGAAGAAAAGAGAAGAGAAGGTCTAAGTACATCCAAGATATCTAATTCCCACAAAATATTAACATCCGAAAAGAGTCCCCCAAGTTTTTCCCGCTGTCATAAAACTCCAAACTTTTTTTCCAACCCAATCCAAATAACTTTTTACCTTGAGTGAAGATTACCGCCCCATTGCCAATCTGCATACACATCAAAATACACGCTAGCCACAAACAAGAAATCTGAGGGTATCGGGGGTATCCTATGATGTACAAAGTAGCGATTCCATTGCCTTTCCCATATACTTTTGCTTCTCTCCCAACTCCAGTGACATGATATAAAATAAAAAATAAGAGTGACATAAGAAACGAAGAATTAAATTCGGTTTGTGAGAGAGATGCCGGGTGAGGCGGGACGGTCCAGCTCAAGACGGTGCATGTGCGCATCGAGAGCACTGACCGAGGTAGAGGCGCCGATGGAGGTGTGGCGCTTATGGCGAGAGGGCTTCTTGGTGACGCTCATCTTACGAGGGCGGCCATTCTTCTCGGCCATGGGCGACTTGGGGGATTTGTCGTCGGCACTGGTGGAGGAGATGGACGAGGCGGAGGAGTGGCTGGATGCGTTGCTGGTGTAGGATGAGGCGCGAGAGATGGACGAGTGGACGGACGATCGCGAAGAGGCGGTCTGTGGTCGCTCGGCGATGTCGGAGAGGATCTCTTGGGGCGTACGGGGCTTGTTGTTGACCATTCCCAGGCAACGCTGCCACCAGCCCTTGTCCTTCTCATCCGAGAACTCAACCATGTCGGCCAAAGCCTCCTCCGCTCGCTCGGTCTTGTCCTCATCGAGAACCAAGGCGCCGTGCTCAGAAGCCAAGTCGAGAAGGGCGGCTGCGTCGCAGGCGTCACGTCGCTTGCTGTTGTCGTTCTCGTGGAGGCCACAGCCGTCCATCTTGAAGATGATGATGTCCTCAAGGGATGTATAAGGTAGGGTAGACTCGCCCTTTACATCGCGGACGCGCTTGGCGGCTTCTGGGAGGTATGGGCTGAGCCAGTCGGGGATCAGCTTGACTTCAATCTCCCATCCTGTTGTGTGGCGGTACAGAACGACGCCGGACTTTTCGACGAGGGGAGTGATGGGGTGGCCGACGATTTCCTTCTTGACGCGACCGGGAGAAGAGGACTTGCTGATGACCAAGTCGATGCTCTGATGATTGATGTTAGAGAAGGGCTTGGTGGAGTGAGAGCGTGTGTGGAATGACTACTTACTGTTACTCGGGCTTGTCGCGACAAATATTTGTTGACAGCCAAGTCCCCAATGATGGCGAGACGAGTGTTCTCGAGGCCGGGAATGTCTGCGATGAGGCGGATAATGTGAAGAGCAGCCTGCTCAAGCTGGGCGAAGCTTAGTCGTTGTGTCATTGTGCACTGTGCTTTTCTGTTTTGGTTCCCTAGAAGAAGCAACTAAATACTTCGCCCGCTGGCTGTTCACTTGATAAAATGAATGAATGAATGGTAGGAATTCCCTAATGGTCGCATGGTGTTGTGAGTGCAGTCCCTTAGATATATGTGAATTCTTCTTTTCTGGAAAGGTCCCTGCGTCTTGTGTCTTGTTCTGTGTCTGGGGGGGCCTGTCAAAACAACAAAAGGACCTGCGGGGTGCATGGAAGGCGAAGGCGTAGGCATAGGCATGAAGAGATAGGGAAGAGAGACCTTACGCTTTGGGCCTTTGAGCCTTGAGCCTTTGAGATTGGGCCCTGGAAGGTCGGACCTGGTCTACCCAAAAAATGCCAATGCCAGTGCCCAACAGGGCCGAAAGTGTTATCAACAGGGGGGTACCATGCTGGCGTCGAATGGGACAGGCTGTGTACCTGAATTCGCAATTTTAATAATTTCAGGGTGATCCCAGCCTCGGGTTGAATTGGAGCCCAAAGGGGGCATTTCGCTAAGCTTTTGGTTCGGGCGTTGGAATGAACGAAGGAAGAACCCAGAATGGTTTGAAATACATAATGATGATGACGTTTTAGTTGTGGGAATTGACTTTTGGCATGGTAATTTCTATGGATCAGCGAGATCCTATCCTAGACTTGCATGATCCAGCATGGAGCTCTCTCCAGCTCTCGTATCCGAACAAAAACACAAACAGGGGGAGGAAATCGCGATGGATGGAATGAATTGACACGGGCTTTGGAGAAAAAGATGGTGTACGACTGAGATCCGGACTTTCCCTTTTTTTTTCTTCCTTGCTTTTTACTTGTCCGTTTTTCTTGTTCCTCCCATGTGAAAACCAACTCTCTTTCTTTTCTTTTCTTTTTCTTTTTCTCGATAATGAACCGCTATTCTTTTAATCCTCAACCAACAATCATTCCCTTGTCGCATCTTTTTAATGAGGCCAGCCGGGTATAACAATAACTACTAAAGTAGCCTGTTAATTAAAAGGTGACAACCCAGGTCGACAAGGCTCACCCGAAAAAGAGATCAGCGGCGTAGTAGTGAAACATCAGGCGCAGTTTCAGAATGACTCTCATAATTTCATGGAATGTTTTTACAACACTCTGGAGATAAAAGAAACAATAGTTTACCCGAGACTGATTTCTCATAAGTCAAAATATGTCATCAACAACGATTAATGTTTCGACGGATACCTCGACAACGGATATAATTACTCAAGACGGCGGCATCAGATATATCAGGCGCATTTGAGGAATCCGATCAATTACAGAAATGAAAAAGAAGCTTAGCTCAATGTTCATGTTACATACACACAGAATTAAGTAGGCTGTCTCCCTTACAGCCGATATGCAGGGTAAGTCCATTCTTACAACCTCTTAATTGAAACTCAGCAGAGTAAATCCTTTCACTCCTTTTTACAGCTTTTACCTCTCACTGTCTTAGTTGTCACTTAACCCGGTCTGGAACTACCCTAGGCAGACAAGACAGTCACTTCTAATTTAGACGTCTTACCATAATGCCGTTGCCATAGCCCTAAAGGCATGTAACATGAGACAACACTCCTCTTCCCCAGTCTTGATCGAGATCGAGACTTGCCCTGCATGACAACAAAAAGCTCACATGGCTAGCAACGAGCTTCAACTGCATATATAGCAGAGTAGTGGACTTTTGTTTACTTCCGGTTTTCAACATCGTTGATATGCTACTAGAACGTGCAGGGACTAATGTCTAAGATAGCTCTGGCAACACGCCACTTTGATCAAGTGTCATAAAGAGAAAAGGCCTACCGCACGGGTGAGGCGTTTCTCAACGTCGTTGCGAGCACGGAGCAACAGACCTTAATCGCCAGCTATCAAAACAGGGCCGTAGTGTACGACCGATAAATGACAATCTTTGTTTCGGACACAGTTTAAAGTTCAATTCTGTCGTTGTTGTTCAACTAACTATAACCGTCATCTATATACTTCGCTCAGAATTTATGGTGTTGTGCGTTGACCTATTCCCGCCATTCTGTGCCTCGAGGTCCAAGATCTGACTTCTCCGAAACTCTGGCCCAAGAATCTCCTCATCGCTCTGATCGTCGCCAAGACCCCTTCCATCACTTTTGGGATAAACTCTTGTTCTTGTGAACGGGCTGTTGATACCAAGCTTTCGCTCACGTTCTTCGATGTGCTCGTGAGTGTCAGCCGTGCTGCCGCTTCCATTCCTATCTACCCGCTTAGCTGGATGCATACCGCCGCCTATTGTCTGTAATGGATATGATGCCCCAGAGTTAGGGTAGTTGCTGGAGTTGCGAGACGTCCACTTGGTGAAAACCTTTTTGTATAGAGGCCGACAGACAGGAATGGCGATACAGATCATTGTTACAGTTAGTTCAGCGGCGGACCAGACAATTAATCCCATTGGATCCTCTTGGAAAATGTTAGTTGATGGTCGATTACAGTAACGGGGGACTTGCTCGTATGGTTTGGACTCTTAAGCTTTGGAACCTCGAGTGTGCGTTTGATGCCAAATGCTCCAGCACTAGAGACAGGTCAGCAAGGGTCACTGATAATCAAGGATGACTCTCACACAACGCCCAGGCTAAGACTTAAGAGAATGACCATCTTCTCTTTCGTCTTCATCTGTAACCCTAATATGAACAGCCAGGGGAATCCGGCGAAGAAAAAGTCGGCGACCACGCAAAGGACTATCATGTTTAGCTCGTCAGGAACGTAGTTAAAGGAAGCCATAAGAGACTCACTACAAAGTGTCATAGAAACGGGAGCCGTGTCTACATGGCAACGCCCTGGTATCTTACGGTTCCAAAGGTATTCTGGTGGAGTACACTGGAGCCAGTACACGAAGCAGACTGCGATGGAAGCTGACATGAGACAAGCCATCATACACCAGATAGCAATCTTGTGCCATTTCTCCTTAACGAGTCGTAGCAGAAAGAGACCCAAAGACCACTTTGCGATACTCATGGCTATTATCGCAAACGTTTGGCTCGCAGCTTCGTAAATAAGCGATAATGGAAGATGGTCGGGGTCATCTTCCAAAATATCCATTAGACTCTGGCCCAAGCCATAGTGTACGCCTATAGTCATCAAGATGGTGTTGATGAGAAGGAAGAACTGCGATAGATGATATTAGTGAGATACACCAATAATGAGAGGTATACCAAACTAACAAAAGCAAGGTTGTACATATGATCGTCAACACCAAAGGACTTCACGATACAAACTCTGGTGTACGTCCGCAACACGACAAAAACGAAGCTGACAACCATCAACGACCACATGGAAGCAAGGACCCAAGGTCCATCACCCCCAACCGC
Organism: Fusarium nodosum; assembly: GCA_014898975.1. Taxonomy (NCBI): domain Eukaryota; kingdom Fungi; phylum Ascomycota; class Sordariomycetes; order Hypocreales; family Nectriaceae; genus Fusarium; species Fusarium nodosum. The sequence continues at coordinate 53,760 of JAAVUE010000175.1, read as the reverse complement.
CATGGCAGTCTGAAGTTGAGAAGTTGTCGCTAATACGAAACCGTTGACTCAAGAAGAAAGGAACAAATAGCAGTTTTCAGTCAGAGGTGCTGGTTATGCATGTTGGTTGAGAAAGGAGCAGGAATGGACAGTGGTGCCGAAGAAGGGGAACCAACAGTTTTCAAGCAAGCCATCGTGACACAAGAACCGTCTCGACACCAATATGCCGGGACAAATACCAAACGCGGATGGAGGCGAAGTGGCCACTCCTTCGTCGACTTCTATTGAGGCAATCAAGCCACATTCCTGACCCATCAGGTCGGTTAGAGAACCTTTGTGTCCCCCTTCAGTCCAAATGTTTACTGCAGTTTTGAGCCAAAGACTTTTCTTGGCTACCTCTTGATCAGTACAGATATATGCGATATCTGTAGCCAAGGTTGAAGGGTGCTCTCTACAACCGTTGTGCTACCAACCATTGATCAACTTCAGTCAGTTCACAAGCATTGCGTTTTTTTTTAAAGTTCGGTGCAACACAACGACTTAGTGAGTTTAGTCGTGGACAATGTCTATGCGCAGCTGTCGTCCTAGCGGGCGCATCATGTTCATGTAGCAGGGATCTTCCATTACACAAACACTCACTAAGTAAACGGCCGATCAGATCTCGCATTTACCAAAGTGTCAAACATACATACCATCGACCGCGATGGAAGATGTCGTGATGATATGCAGCATGGACATGCCGCGCCAGACCTAACGGGCACAAAGCATCTGAGAAAGACCTCCTCGCTCGTAATTACCAAGAACGTCATCTTTACTGCCAAGCATAACGTCTAATTAACCATGAGCGTTGAAGAGTCGTACAAAAACCGTACGCATGCAGCCCTGTAGTTCCTTAGTCGAAAGAGGCGTTTTTGACAATAGGAAAATTGATGAGGTGGCGGCAATTGATCTTTCGACTAACACAACAATAGATTGTGGCTGACAGCCTCGAACCTTGGAGTTGAAATTGCACAGGGAACAAGGAATGGCCCTGGTTGAGGCTTACGTAGAAATATCAGATCATGGACGCAAAATTAGGAATGTGGATGCCAAATCTTTGCTCGTTCAAAAACCTTTACTGAAAGAACTTCGATCAGTGGACGGTCTTACCGTAAGGAAGCTTGCACCGTTCTGTCTGGGTGGCGTCGACTCATCAAAGGTCTCGAATCACTGAAACAAAACTCTGTATATCTGAACGGAGTCTTACATCCGGGCAAGTTCTTGCATGCCAGTAGTTTTGGAAACTTCCCCTCCAGCTATTTAACACTTCAAACCTTCTTCTCGCGAACCTCATATGCAAACATCTGGTTCGACACCACCCCGTGCCTATCCTTCATCTTGATAGCTGTCTCCTTACCAGCAACTGGCAGGCGATACTCAAAACCGGCACCAGAGGTTCGACCATCTGGTAAAGCATAAGGGAACGGCAGATACTCAGGCAAAAGGCCCAACTGTCTAAGCAAAGTTCCTTGGTCCCAGGAAATATGCTCATGATACAGGCGGTCCCCTCGAATATTCACCACCGCCGTGAACGGGACTTCGGCTTTTATGTTGGTGGGCGGGACACCAGGTAACCTGCGGTGATTTAGTACGACAAGTGTATGTCTTTGAGGGATACTTACATCCAAGGGATCTCTTGATTGTGTGTAAACTTGAACAGGAACTCGTCAACCACGCGATCTATCCCGACGGTTCGACTAATCAAGTCCAGTTCTGAGTCTGAAGAGTTGTTAAAGATAAAGCTGTGTCTATAGAAATCCGAGAGTTTGTCCCGACCAATCCCTCCTGTCAACTGCAATCGTTCGTCAGCTCTATCATCTAGAACATTTGTATGTCCACTTACAGTAGGAATATGGTTGACGTATGGTTCTTGAACCATCGTACTCATAGTATGCTCAACCGAGCGATCGGCAAACTCGTAGTGCGTATGCTCTTCCCAAATATACTCAAGATCAAAGTATGGGCCTCCAATCGTGGGTTTGAGAAACTGAAGGTTTCTTGTGTGAGAAACAGACTCCATGTTATAGTCAAAGTGCTGGTGGAATGGCGTTGCGAAAGCATAGCTTTGAGCTTTGGGGTAGTAATACTCGGCTCCTGCTGACTTGTCAGGACTACTCTTGCTGGTAGGCCCAACTATATGTCGGAGGAGTGGGATGTCCGCGGAAGACAGTTCTGATAGGTTGTCGAGGTTGGTGTATACAGCTGCTGCTACAACGTCATGGAAGTCTGACAAGATTGGTGCGACTGTGTTCCAGAGATTTGAAGAATATGCTACGTTTTATTAGCAGACTTGATGAAAATATCATGCTTGCCTTACCAACTAAGCCAATCTTTCCTTCATCATACTTGTCACACTTGCGCATATTCTCCAAAGCCTCACGTAGAATATCTACGCTTTTGCCGTCCTCAAACGCAGAAGCATCGATCTGTACTACCGTATACCCCTCCTCAGCCCATTTGACAAGAACTGACGGGACGCCATCTTCAATCTTGAGAAGGTGCTCAGAAGTTGGCGTAAGAACCACAAGGCCTGGGCCATGACCTCGGCGTGAGAGCGGGGGTAACAGTGAGACACCTGGCCGCACAGCTTTAAGCTGAGGTGTAGGGATTGGCTTCGGTGGTTGTGTGATATCAGCAAACATCTTGATTGGTTTAGTAGATGTTGTTAAAGTTGTAAGAGTCAAGCTTGTCCATTTCGACAAGACATCGCTTCCCCGCGCGATTGAGGGGTTTCGGATATAACTTCCCGTTGAGGAACACATGACCGGCAGATGTGTAATCCGAATCGTCAAACCAGACGATATTATACAAAACAAAGAATGAGAAGGAAAGATAAAGACACGAAACGAACCATGCGTACAGAGAGTTTGACTGCAAGTTTGGAGCTCAAAGACTGCCACTATGCAACCTCGGTTGCCTTTCTTTTTTTACAGTCATCGTTATTTCGACGTTGATGCGTAATTTCATGATACTGAATGAGATATTCATAAATGGTTGAGCTGCGAGAGCATTAAGATTCCAAGAAGAGAGATAAAAAAGGTAAGATGTATTCGTATCTCATAAATGTCAAACTCAATATGGTATATGGTGCTAAGATCGATCAACGTGTATGTTCCGACATGCTTCAAATTGGTATAAGTTCATCCAAAAATCCTCGACTGGAATTAAGCCTTGGCTTGCTTATCGTCAATGACCAACAATCCAGCATCGACACCTGCCCTAGCAAACCGATCTCCAAGCACACCAATCGTGCGTTGGAAATCCCTCTCTACGCCAAAGTCCTCCGCAAGGAGGTTGTCGAACAGTGGGTGCGAACGGCCAGCGATGATCAAATCGCCAACGCTGAAGCGAGACTTGCCGACGAGTTCGCGGGCGTGAGCTACGGCAAGATCAGGCAGGTTGCGAACTGAATCAACGGGGATCTCGACAAATGTGACGCGGCCCTCTAGTTTACCAGCAGCGTTGTTCTTTGCGGTATTCAGAAGGTCCATGTCGCTCGCAGATGGGATGCCAACCGCGTTCTTTCCAAGGTCGTTACCCGTGGAAGGATCACTGTCGGGTGATGCACCGAGTGCTTCATGATCGTCCTCGCTAAAGTGTAGGTGGACAACGTGAATGGAGACGTGAGGGTTGTGAGCAAGCTGGAGAGCAAAGAGCAGGGCGGCGCGATCATCCTTGCCGCCAATGAATGGAACGAAGATGATTTGGCGCTGGTCAACGGGCCTTTGAACGACTGCACCGTCGTGGGCGCTATGAACAGACAGGCCGGTGCGGGTTCGTGTAAGGGTAGGTTTCCTGGTCAAGGCATCGTGAGGGATTCGGTTGATGAAGATACCAGTGGTGCAAGTTGACCTCTCAATAGCGTTCTGGACATAATCGATATAAGTTCTACTAAAGAAACGATCGTTGATGTTGCCAGTCTCGGTCAAGGCGGCAGTAGAGCTTTCCTCGGCAATACCGCCATATGTGCTCCAAGGGATGATCATGAAGTCAGACCTAGCTTCTTCGGCATACTTGACGATAGTCTCGGCGTAGGCGTTGGTTGGGATGATGGATACTTGGCCAGCAACAGCGACACCATTGAGACGGGAGAAGGTCTGGAAAGCCGAAAAGACGGCGTCGCGGGAGGCGAACTCATCGAGTTCGGCAGATTGCATGACGGACGAAGTACGATCGGTCAGCTCCATAAGCCGAACACCACGAACCTCGAACGGGCGGCTGGGAATGACTTGAGTCTTTTCCTCAGCAGGAGTAGCATCTGCGCTGGCATCACCTGATGTGTGAGTAATAGCAGGAGCAGTCTGTTTTCGTGATCCACCAAGAAGCGAAACGAGGTTGAACAGGCCAGGAAGGGCATCAAGGCGAAGGTGAAGAATGAGGCGGTTGGTCTGAGACTTATCAAGAGCCTCTTCCATCTTATGTTCAGAATTCTGAGCCTCGGTTTGGAGAGGGTTCCCATCCCAGTCGATCTCTCCTCGGCGCCACTTCTCGACCTTGAGACGGTACGAGAGAGGGTAGAGCCACCTGGTGAGTGGTGACGTTGTGACGGTCGTAACCTAGCATTGTTAGCCATGCATTGTGCAAAGATGTGAGATACTTACCACTGCCATGACGACGAACATTGTGAAGGTTCGGGGCGAAAGAATGCCAGCTTGCAGACCGATGTTCTATAAAAATGTTAGACGGATCTAGTTGGTTGACGATGGCTACTTACCAGAACAATCAGCTCGACAAGACCCTTACAACTCATAAGGGCACCAATAGTGAAACTCTCTCGCCAAAGACACTTGGTCAACCGCGCGGCGAGAGTACCGGCGATGATCTTGCCAAAGAAAGCGCATGCGATAATGGCAATAACGTATCCCCAGGTGGTACCATCATCAAGCAGACCCAGATTGGTGTTGAGGCCAGAGAGTGCAAAGTAGAGGGGTAGGAGAATTGATCCCACAAGATCCTCAATCTTTTCGGTCAATTTTATGGCGAAACCACCATCGTGAGGACATATAAGACCGATGAGGAAGGCACCAAAAATAGCGTGAACACCAATGGCGGCTGCACAGCGTGTCAGAATTAGTTGTCATTTGACTTGGAGTGAACGACTTACCAGTGAACCAAGAAGAAGCCAGGACCAGTAGCAGGGTCAAGGTAGTTATACCTTGAGATGGGCCGTTCTGGATACTGTCCGTTCGGCGCAACACCCAGAGAAAGACAGGACGCACTGCATAGACGAGGAAAAGAACCCATGCGACTGCAGTTAAAAATACATACAGAGCTGTGAGTCCATTGGCATTGTTGACTAGAGCGACACTGAGAGCGAGCAGAACCCAGCCGACGACGTCGTTTCCGATACCGGCAGCGAGGACTGTGACACCAACAGAAGTGCTGAGAAGCTGAAGCTCTGAAAGAATACGGCAAAGAACGGGGAAAGCAGTAATGGCGAGCGCAGTTCCAATGAAGAGCGCAAAGGTGCCAAACTCCATGTCCTTCATGGTTCCTTCGTCTCCGTATTCTTCATACAAACCCCACGCCACGGCAACACCAAGACCAAAGGGAAGCACCATGCTGGCAAGACCAACACTGGCAGCGACACGCCAATTGGACTTGAACATGCGTGTATCAACCTCGAGTCCAACAAGAAACAGGAAGAGTAGCAGACCAATGGTAGCGACATTGCTAAGAACGGGCATCGACTCGGTAGGGAAGATGTTCTCCTTGAAGCCAGGGATGCGCATCATGACGGAAGGACCGAGGACGATGCCACCGATGACTTCTGCGATGACGCGCGGTTGGCCAAACTTGGATAGAGGCCATTGAAGAAGACGACAAAAGATGATGATGACAAAGGCTTGGACGATGAAGAGCGTGATGGGGTCTTTGGGGTTGTATGTGATTGGGTTGAGGCCTTCGATGATGCCTCCTTGGGGATGAGCACTCGTGGCTGCGGCAGCCGTCGTCGTCGGTGAAGACGACATTGAGAGACTGTGAACTCTGTGCAACTGTACAATATTCTGACAATAATGATTGTTCTTTCGTGTCTCGATCGTTTCGTGCGGAGGAGGCGCAGACGCGAGACGACGTCGCAAGAGGAAAGAAAACCTCGAGAGGCAAAGAGAGAAACAAGAAAGCGAGATAATGGATACAGGAAACAAAGGCTGAGCGAACAGCGACTGGCACCGGGGCCTTTTTGTGTTTGTCGCCCGGAAGATGGGTCAATTGATAACCAAGAAATGATCAAAAAGTTGGGATTGAAGGGAGGAAAGGCCGGGGTCATCCGCTGAGGAGAATTGAGTAGTGGGGGAGCTACCCATGGGCCAAGGGCCAAGGACCAAGGGTCTAGGCTGTCGTAATGGAGGGTACGATGCATGCAATGAACTGAACTGCCTACATGTCTAGACTTGTCACTTTTTTTTTGGTGTTGTCTTTATCCAATGTGAGTCAAGGGTCTTTTGCTTCTTATTTTTCTGTGCTACCTCGACCAACATTGATGGAGAAGATGAGGCAGTAGCAATTGTAACCGAGTACATGTGTTTCCCAAACTGTCAATTCTGTGTAGCAAATGGAGGTTGAATGCTCCGATCTACAGGTACCTTACCCCAGTATTGACTGCACTGACTGTGCGACCATCTCCCCTAGCGCGAGCCAATTCAGTGGAGAAACCTGCCCAGGCGGCAAGACTCGAGACTTGGCAGTCCATCTCAATTCTGGTCAGAAGAGGTGACTTGTGATTGTATTCAAGCGGGCGCATAAACAAACACATGTGGTAAATTCGTTATGGGCGGCTAATTCGGAGGGTTTTTGTTTTATCGCATTCTTAATACGTCTTGGCTCTGGTTTGAACTTTGGGACAGCTAGTTGATTGTGGAGTAACGATGATGACAGCCCAGCCTGGTTTTATTTTACCTATTCACCTTCCATGTTTTTCTTTATTTGCTAACCGAGTTGCCCTTTCAACAGCAATCCAACGGTGATCCAACGGTGATCCAACGGTGATCCAAAGCCAGGGAATGCACTCCTTTGTCTCATCTCCCTGACAGCCCGCCCAGCCTAGACCAGAGCGAACCAGAGCATACGATTCATCTTATTCCCTCCTTCTTACTCCCCGCACATGTGATCCTCCCCATCCTCCCCCATTGAAAAGACCCCAGTCGCTCACGCGCCGTTGTGTCTCACCGCCTGCATCTAGACCCTCGACCCTTCGAGATCTGACCTGCCTACCTGCCATGTTGGGTGGTCTTTGCTTTCTTTTTTTGTTTCCGACCAAGATCGGCTTTAACTGAGGCTGAGTTCTGCTGCTGACTGGCATTTGATGCACGAGATGCAATATCACAAGTGATTTGTTGTTGGTAAGTTTCTGTGTAACCACAGTGGCATGGGCGGCAGATTCAACTCCAGGCCGGAAGCTGTAAACCGTTGCGTTGCATTCACCGCTTATAAGCTTGTCGAGGAATACTGTTACACTGGTCGTTACGATGCATCGGCTCAACGGCAAACTCCGCAAGTCAAGCACAATTCAACACGCAGCCCAAGGATCGCCACAGCTGCAACAGCCTGAATTGTGAAGCTATCAAGTCAAAAGGTGGAGAGCTGCCAGACCCCGCATAGGGTCACATTGACGCACTGCACTGGTGTCATTCTCCCCGATGCTACTCTTGGCTCCAACTCCAAGGCTTTGCCAACGTGCAGCATCTTTCAGCCAATCCCTGGGCATCGCGATACCTGATCAGCAGGGGTTGTCGGCTGATGATAAGCCAAGAGTAATGTTTGAGAGCCTGAACTTAATTTCAACATCGATCGGCCAATCTACCAAGGTGTTGTTTGAAGCTATTCCCAGTTGTACCTCCCCACTGTAGTAATGCTACCCAACGAGTCGGCACTTGCATTTTCCCTCTCATAATTGGTATTGACATCATTCTTGATGCATGGATTTTAAAAGAAGTCCCGTCTTCAAGATTACAAATATTATTGCATATAGTTCGAGGTACATGCAACACCTGAATTTAGAGATTCATTCCCTGGTTTGATTGAGTGTCTGAAATTTTTGGAACGTTCTAATATAAGTCAATCTTATAAAGATGTCTTTAGTTCTAAATTTTTCTTACTCACCCATGGTCTCCCGTTAACTTTTTTCTCTACGATCTTTGCCGAAGCACATGTGCTCTTGCAAGGCTTTGACCACGCTCGGTAACATCTGTATTGGCACAGACACACCAAGCGTGATGAAGACGTTCTGCTAGTGACTTGAGACTGAAGTCTGCTCCGTACACCTATACTAATCTAAAGATGCTTCTGTGGTGAGATCACTTACACTCACAGCAAAGACGACAGGCCCGGGTCCCAGAAACAAAGGGAAACACAAACTAGACGAAGCCATCGTCACAAACCCGACACTCCAAAAAGTGGCAACACCCTTATGAAGCACAAAGTCTCACATACCTTTGTACACTAAATGGACCCTACATGTTACATACACCCGCTAGCTTGTGTTCTTTCGACCACCTCTACGGATAAGACACGTATTGCACCACCAGATGTCTCTGGATGTTTTGCACAACTCGAGACTATAATTTCGATGTTGAGGGGGGAAAAGATAACAAACTTACGACTGGGCTGGTCGATTCTTCGATATCACATGAAACTGCTGATGGCGAACCACGATTTGTGAAAGGACATGTAGGCGATGCCAATTCTCGAATATCTCTTTGGTCTGACCAACGTGGGCATAATGTCACTGGTCTGCAAGACCTAAATATAAGACTGTATCTTTTGTTGTGTTGAGAAGAGGTATTTCGTTTTCGAAAGGTCTGTAATGGCATCAAATTGATCAGGACATATGTGATTAATGAATATTAATAAGTACGCTTTTTATATATGCCATTTTTTGCAATGCATGTAATATCATCGTAAAATCCAACCTGTAACCTCTATAATCGGTTGGCAATTTCCTCCAACAGCTGAAGCTCCTCCTGCATGAGAAAAAGATTTTGAGGCAAAGCAAGTACACCGCTAGGCTTCAAAATGATCTCCTTGCCATCATGCCTCTCATGCCTATCCGAATCACTTCCATCGTCTGGTACCACCTCACCTGGCTTCCCCTTTTCAATATCCGCCGGCTTCTCCTTCGCTCCTTCGGTCTTCTCGGCACGAAGGTTCTCAGGCGTCCACCAATACACAGGGTACGCTCGCTGCATATTATTCACGAGGAGTGCCACACCGAACATGATTGTGCAGTTGAACAAGACGACGGGGATGAAGAACCAGCCTAAATGGAGAACTCGGTCGTCGACCACAGCGAGAAGGCCGGTCGCACCAGCGGGTGGGTGAATCGTTTTCGTAAGAGCCATGATTGAAGTCACCGTCGCGCAGGAGATGGCGCCACCCAGCCATTGGATGGAGGAGAAGCTGTCACTGAGGAGGAAGAGCTTTCCGATGCTGACGCCGATGACGGCGGCGATTAATTGACCGCCGAAGAAATTGCGCGGCTGTGCGAGGGGAGATTCGATGGCGTAGAACTCGAGAACAGCGCCCGCACCCTAGAATTGTTAGCATATCAACGATTGGTCTCATTGCAGTAGGAAAACATACAAAAGACGCGACAATTATGGGAGCGCCTCTCCCGACAAATGAAGGAATACGCTCCGAGGCCAACTCAATAACCGACAGTGCGATAAAAATGCCGATAAATGCCCAAATCACTGGAAGAATGGTCCCAATACTACCAGGCTTTTGGTGACGGTATCCAAAGATGTAGGCGACGGGATACGGGAGGTATTTCCATGGTGGCGGTGGAATGAAGGGATTAATGAACCTATCGATGTCGAAGGTCCATTTCCTGGGGTCCGGGGACGGCATCGAGGTAAAATCTGGTGACCTGATGTGATATGATGAGATTGGGTTGTAAAATCCGGGGTAAATGCAATGCAGATGAGATCAGGCGATGTGACAAGCCGAACTCAATGGATGCGAAATGTGAGTTTGTTAGAGAAATAGAGAAAAGTGATCGAGAAAAGTGACGTCAAGTTGATATAAGATGGTGTCTGATGAAACAGTCAAAGTTTTAATTAAGCGGGAACTTCTTTTTCGGATTCCTGTCGTGGAGTCAATCTCGGCTGGCGATGGCTTCAAACTCTCAACAGAACAAACCAAAGCTTCCATAGCACGACAGCGGCTCTACTCCTTATACCAAACGCTTTAGCCCGCGGAGATGATCCATTATTTCCCCTCCCCGATCCCAAATCCATCGCGAAAAAGTATAGTACCAAGGAACACAAGAAACAAAGCCGATTCAGCCGGTGCAAAGAAAATGGGAGACTTCTATTGGCATCTTCACGACTCGATTTCGTAACAAAAACTCAAGAGTCTCTGTGCGTGACCAGGAACAATGACGGCTAACAGTGGACCATTCCCCATCCCTTCCTCTTTCGGAATCCGGAGAAATGGAGCGCCGGGGTTTGCTCGGTATGGTGGATTTACAATGACATAACAGCAAGGTCTTTTTCATTAACAGAGATCCTCTTTTTCTTTTCTTTTCCGCCTTGTCTTCCGGAATTGCTTACTATTTCTCGGCGTTCCCCGTTTCCACGGGCAGGCATAGACTACCTGTGTAATGTAGGCAATCAATCCTACAGAATAATTTCGGCATCGCGAAGCTTGGAAAACGCTTCAATCCAACCCTCCGATGGATCTTGTTCCTCTGTGAAGCCCACGCTTCGTAACCTCTCGGCACTCAATTGTCGGTCAAACGTCAACCACCAACCCACACTATCGAGTTGTTTCTTTCCTGATCCGACGCCCGCTGATTTACCGTACTCTCCCAAGAGATGGCCATGGGCCTCGATGTATTCACTCGGTCGCTGACCCTCAGCATCCCCCGGCGCGACACCGACGAGCCCGAAAAACGACGCGAGACGAGGCCACACTTCTGCAAAAGTAGTCGGTTCCGTACGATCGAGCATGTTAATAACCTTGCCTCTGCATGATGATTGGTTGAGCGCTGCATGAATCGCGATACGGCCTAGAATGCGAGACGACACGGACGTGAAGCGTGCATGGTAGGCTTCCTTGTTGCCGGGAAACACAACCTCTGCCCCTTTTCCGTTGTTCTTCGCATACAGGGAAAGATACTGCGCCCAGTGCAAGGCGAGAGAGTAGTTCGAGCCAATCGCGCTGAAACCCACGACCGCGTCGGGACAAACCTCTGTCCATGTCCATTCCCGACCGGCTGAAGCATCGGTCAGAATGCTGCGAAACCACGGGTAAGCGACCGTCTTTGCGTAATCTTCGGGTATATTATCGGCCATGGATTCTTCAAGAGGAGGCGTGAAAATGCCGCCGGGGAGGTAGATTCCGTAGCCCTGCAGAGAAGTCAGTGATTGTACGTGAGTGTAGGGCGTAGGTAGACCTACCCTGGTGCCGCCAGAGTAAACGAAGGACTTTAAATTGGGAGAGAGTTCGTTTAGTGCGGATGCGACATTGCGCATCATGTCGCAATTGATCTTGCATTCTTCTTGGTGATTCTCATCATGCGGCGCAAACACTGCCACTGTTAGCTGAAGTCGTAATGGGTATGTCCAGACAATGCTCACCAAAGTAAAAAACATGGGTAGTTTTCTCAATTCCAACCACGTTATCCCTCAATTGCTCCTTCAATTGACCACTCTTGAGATTTACACCTGATACGAGCTGAAGTTCGGTTCGTTCATTGGATTCTTTAGGCCAGAATGTTCGCTGCGCGTCCAGTGGTCGATTACCCACGGCCGTAACGCTAGCAAAGGTGTTGGGTGCAGGGTAGCTGGAGAGGAGTTGATTGACGGCGGCCCAGCCGATGAGGCCGGTTGCACCAAAGACGACAGCGTGGTTTTGAGGAGTAGACATGGTGAATATCAGGCCCTGGTGTTATACAGATTGATGTTTGGCTAGGGAACCCTTGTTGTTATTTATTCGAGCGCTGTTCTCATACTGGACTGTTGGCATCATGATGGCTCATCCATCTCCACTGCCCAAAAGAGCTCGCCGGATCGGGCTGACTCGTCTAGTGGCGTTAGTGTCTGAGAGCTTGATTAACAGGGAACCTGCCGTGTTTCTTAGTCGCATTTTCGGTCTCACTTCCAACCACTCAGACAATCATGGAGCGATGTTGAACCCTGTCTGCACGTCAAAATCATCGTCGTGGAGATAATCCGTGCAAGAAGTTGAGATACAGCCATGATAGTGTTGAATGGAGCATGTGTATGGAGTCGTCATAGCTGACATCGATGATAACCAGTGGCTTAGCTTGCACTTTTGGACTTTTGTCTACAAATTGCTTCCAACGGTGGAATGACATGGTGTCATCTTGAAGGAACGTGTATTAAAACGTGAAACTCCATTTTTCGAATAGCATTGGCTAACAAACTATATGAATAAAGCAAACAAAACGTTAAATAATAGGTAGCATATATTGACTCGACCAAGACACTAGACATCGCTTAACCAGGAGAACAAAATAGTAGCCAGCTCAACTCCCTACAGCATATAAACCATTGCAGCCACCGACAGAACGAGGCCAATCACATTATTTCCAATCTTCACTCCAGCAGAGTTGTCTTCCGTGCCACCAGCGCCACCAGCGCCACCGCCAGTTCGCGACTCCGAAGACCAATCGCTGCTATTCCACTTCTCAAATGTCAGTCCAGGATCAAGTCTCGGCTTCAGATCAAAGTCGGCAGCAGTGGCTTTTCGTGAACTTGTAGTTCCGTTCCAGCAATGCTTATTAAAACACTCATCACACTGCTTGGGCAAGTCAATATCCACTCTTCGTAAGGAACGCTTGATAGCTGCACAGGCGAGACATGCAGGCCAATTCTCATCAACACTTCCATTACCATATGTAGCTATCTGGAACGCGTTGTCGAAAGCAATGCCTAGTTGGTTTGAGGTGAAATCTGATTGCATGTAGGAATAGTTAGTGTAGCCTGACCACGGCGCGTTAGGAAGCCAAAGAAGAAGAGGAGTCTCTTCGCTCGCGTTGCACCCGAAGAATGTAGGTTGGAAAGAGAGGTTCTGGGCAACGATTGTGTTTACGTCGGGAATTTTGGGAAAGGGGATGTTGCCTTGAGAAGCGGCTATGGCCGTGTCTGAGATGTTAGCGCTGACCTTGAGCAAAAGGTTGTGTGACATACTTCTCAAGTTTGTTCCATTGACCCATGAATTGGGCGCGTCAGAAGATGCTTCGTACACAATTATCAAGTCGAGTTTTCGCTCAGGAATGATCAAAGGACGGAGAGGGTTGGTGTCCAGAGTAAGACTGCCGTCGACCTAAATGAGTCAGCAGAGTTTTATGCACGATTTGTAGAAACTTACAAGTAGAAGCTCTGACACATCCTTCATGTCCTCGCTGTAACCCTCAAAAGGGTTAGGATAAGTCGCCCAGAGTGACTGGTTGAAGGTCAAGTCAAAGTATGAAGCCGTCTCATTTACCAGGATCACTAGCGGGTTACCGTCTTCATCATCCGGAATAGGAATATCGTTGATGTCTGGGTTCACCTGCTGTCTCTCTTCCAACCATCGTTTGGCAAATATCGGTACCCCATAGAAGGAGTCAATGAGCCATGCAGTAAAGGCGTTGGTAGTAGTTCCTTGCATGAGAGTAAGTTTATCAAAGCCCTCGACGCACTCGCTTCTGTTTTGCGGTTTGCCATCAGACATGGATGTGCCGAGATACTTGGTTGGTATAAAAGCTTGCACACGACCACCAGCCCAAGATCCAAACTCATAAGGCGTGACTTCATAGGCGGTCAAGTTGAAGAGGTTGGAGGTGTTGCCAGTTGGATACATGATCTTTCCGATCTCGGGGGATTTGCCAGGTACGACCTCTGCAAAACACATGATGGGCATAGGAGCATCGCCCATAGCAAAGGCTGTGCCATTATTGGCAATGTCAGAGTAGTTGCTAAAGAGTTTATCCTCAGGGAGCCATGTTCCCCAGAACTGGCCAAATGTATCAGCCACAGATACTGGGAAACCGACTTCTTCTTTGGCGCCAGTGTTTTCAAATATGGTATTAAAGAAGTCTGTCTGATTGCCATTAGGACCATTAGTATAAGAAGCTGAGAAGTTGGTGGCCTTTTGAATGTTGTCTGTTGTGGTGAAGTTGTTTGCCGCGCTAGATTGTGAGTATGGAGCATACTACGATGGAGCCATGAACTTACAGGAGAGCGACAGTGACAGCACCACCACCCGAGAGACCAGTGATGTAGGACAAGATCTGTATCAGACCTCCAGTGCGAGCAGAGATGGCTGCATCGGAACGAGAATCAAAGGCCTTCCAGATACCGAGGCCACCTATCCCAGATTGAGTGCCACCGCCTGAGACAGAAAGACCAACGATGGGAACATCGTCTTCTTTAAGCTTGTCCATGTACTCGTTAATGTTAAAGTCGCTGATTTTGGCTAGCTTCAAGTAGTCTTCGAGGTTAGACATCATCTTCTTTGCTCTGAGTTCTCTCCATGAACTCTCTTCATCAGACAGCCCCTATGTTTATTAGTCTGTATCCCAAACGGGGTACAGAGTGATACTTGCATCTTTGGCAGCACGAATCTCCAAGTCTCGTGGACATTGCGTGTAGACGGGGACATAAGGATCAGCGTCAGCACCGCCCTGAGCCAGCGCAAAGGCAGAGTACGCTGAAAGAAGAAACAAATGTTGTGGCAAGGAAAGATGCATCACGAAGCTTGCGAATGTAACTGTGGCTAATATCTCAACGGTTTACGATCGTAAGACCCCGAGCAAGGTTTGGCATGTAGTCGCGCCCTTGGTTTATATATCCTCAGCCGCAACCATTCCACGTGAAAAGCATACCATTAAGTTGCCTCCTTTGCTATCAACGCAGTTCACGCCGCCACGGTATTCTGATGCCGGCGGGGTTAAATAAAAGTCTCCTACTAACAAACTCTACGAAACTCAATGGCGGGATCCAGCCAACGAGAACAACGGGGATCTGGGGTAAGCCGCCTCAATGCCTAGTTTAGCCTCTGCAGTTGCCGTGCATCTGTAGGCGTAACGAATGCGAGAAAAGCCACGGCTTGAGAATTTGCTGTAGATGCAGCTTTTATGTCTTGGCGGAGGAATGATGCCGTAGATCCGAATAACTTCGGGTTCTGGGGCTTTCATAAACGAGCCAGACACGTTATAGGGTCATGCAGTTGAAGGCTAAGTATGACTGGTAGAGGCGAACTGTCGTGGCGTTGTCGTTTGAATCTCGCACTGGAGCCATTGTTCGGCCAATATTAACTTTTGTCTATTCCTTCTACGGTTTTTCATTCAATGTCAGAAACTTTGATCCTTTTTGCGCCTCTAGTCCCAAATACCATCCCATCTGTTCATTCCATGGACCTCAATTTTAATTGTCTCACAGGGTAAGACATATTCTACTGTTTCCAGGTTCTGCTAAATCTCGCAATTAACAAGACAAAAACGCCTGCGACTATAGAAACAATGGTGACTTTTGATGGTTAGCGGCATCTTTAACCGTTTGGGAGGGACTTTACTCACTAACTGTGAACGCCCATCCTACCCCAATGCCATCAATCATGGGAACCACTCCACCAACGCTCATAGCACCAATGCTATACTGGACGACGTATTTGCCCGTGATAACAGCAGTTCTATGTGCAGGACGTACTTCTGTAACAGTGTCAGCGAGAACTTACAGACACAAAGCTTTTAACTTACCAGCAGCATAAGTATTCAAACCACTGAAAGACGCTGTAAGCCCAAAGCCCTGAATGAATGAACTGATGATCGGTAACGCCATGCCACCAATTCTGTTCTGAACACTCCATCCGTAGAGCAAAGTGCCCAGAGGCGAGATGATGAGGACACTGGGCAAGCTGCTGTTCAGCCGATCTTCAGGACGCCTTTCTCCGTTTCGCTTGCGTATATATCTCTTGACCACAATATCAGAGATCTTGCCACCCACTGTGCTTCCAGCAAGAAAGCCTACACCTGGGGCAAGATAGAATAAACCACTGGACAGAGGGGAGTCGAGCTTGAAGCGAGGGTTGATCACGCGGCGAATAGAGCTGAGAAGACCATATTGGTTGAAGCCCAAGAGACCACAGGCGATATTCTATATATGTCAGCTCATATCTACCTGTAACGTTGGTTATACTCACAGCGATAATTACTCTGGGATATGAGAATTGACAAAAGACGTGCATAGGGTTGAATGTTTGTAAGATTTCTCTCCTTGTTCTAGGACGTGGCTCGGCGAGCTTTGGGTTCTCAACCTCACTTGCTCGGGGGATGAACAATAGGGAAAGTATGAGACCAAAAAGAGACATGCCGGCTTCCACGCCGTATATGACCCTCCAGCTAGTGTACGTAGCAATTACACTACCAAGGAGAGGTGCTGCAATGGATTAGTCAGAGCATTGTATGTAATCTCGGGGTGACTTACCAATCGTGTTGGCGGAAACACAACTTCCAAGAAAGAAACCCACAGCCGTCCCACGAACCGTCTGTTGATGGTTAGTTACGATTTTCTCACACCCTTCCAATCACTTACAGGATCAAAGATGTCAGCAATGATAGTTTGTCCCGCCACCAAAAAGAAAGGCCCTGCAGTGCCACCGAGAATCCAAAGAGATGCGAATCCAGCCAGATTCGGGACAACAGCGCAACCAATTGAACAGAGACAAAGCACAGCATTTGCAGCAAGATAGGCGGACTTTCGACCGATGATAGTGCTGATGGGCAACCAAATTAGTCCTGACAGAGCTTGTGCGACAAAGACTCCAGCGTTGACTGTTGTGATGCTAGTCACGGCTATGTTCAGGTCTGAGGCCACTTCGATAGTGGCCGGCATGATGGCTGTGCTCCAGAATGTCATGGGCAAAGGCATCCAGCAGACAACGAAGAGGATGACCCATTTTCGCCAAGTGGGTATAGAAGCGACATCATCGTCTATGGCTCTGGCTTCTGGTAGAGGTGATGTCTCTGGTGCTGCCAACGTTTCCGTCTTTGGTTCACTCATACCGAATGTTTTCAAATGATGGAGGAACAGGACAGTTCATAGGGATGGAAAATGTATAACAAGAATTAACAAAATATTAGTTTGTAAATTCGCGAAAATAAGTAAATAGATAGAAAAGAGCGTCTGATCTAACTCTACTTGCTGAACCCAAAGTCCAAAAGAATTTGAGGAAGAGTTTTAATAAAGCAAACCTTGTCTTTTAAGAAGAATCCTCTTACTCATTTGAATGTCGGCATGTGGATCTTCCAAGACTCTCCATTAAGCGGTGTCGGCTCCTTCAGAGATAATCATCATCCTGTTTATTCAAAACCCGTTCAATTTCCATGATCTCTTCGGTCTAAGGCTCAGATCGGCCGATGAGCCCGAGGTTAGTATGAGGACGCTGACTCATCACGGGAAACTTGAATTTTCTCGCCGCGAACTGTCGGCATCTTTCACCGACCGTTATTCCCATCTTTCATAGCATGTCACGCGAGCAACCGTTTAACAAAGCAAGTCAATCACTGACTGTGAATGGAAGTTTGTAGATCTAAGCGGGGAAGAAATCGGAACGCCAGATTGGTTAAAACTCCTTGCGGCGCTGTGTCACAGAAGCCCGATCTTTCTAATTCACAATTTTCGGTCACGCCATGACTTCCAACGATGGCAGTCCTCGCGATTCGGAGCTTGAAAGTAGAGACGATGTCGGCTCTTCGAGCATTACGCCTTTGAGCACGACGGAAAAACGACAGAGAAAGATAAAGTCAACGGCGTAAGTAAAACATTTCCTGATACAGAAGAAGCTTTGGCTAATCGAACTGTAGATGTCGAAGGTGTCATGCTCGTAAAGTGAAATGCTCTGGTGGGCAACCTTGTCAGAATTGTCGACAAGCGAGTAAAGGCGCTGAATGCTCTTACCCGCGTAAGAACAGACTTGTCAAAGTCAGCCAACAGTATAGCAACCTTTTCTCCCTCAGTCTTTCAACATACTCATCAATTGCCATAGGTACATCGATGACCTCGTTGCTGAGAATGAACGTCTCCGTAATCAAAATGTAGACCCCAAACCTCGTCCCGAGACCACCATCCAAGACGTGGCTATACCTTCTACTAACCAAATAGAAGCACCCTCAACACTGCAGGGCACCTTGTTAGAAGAAAGGCCCTGGTTTTTTGATATGAACGTCCTTCATACCCCTGTTCTCATCGGCGAAGCATCCGATGCTGCCTTTGCAACTCGCTTTCGGCAAGCCATCTCCGAGCCGGGACATAGTCACATCCCGAGAGTCAACTACGCACCAGATGAGGCACTCCTTACTCTTTCAGACGAAGATTGTCCCTGGCCTATCCCATCCAGGGCACGACTTCTCGTCAATGTTGCGTTAAAGTATGTCAGCAGGAGTTATTACATTGTACGCAAGAGTCAGATACTGGAAGGACTTGAGCAAACAATTATGAACCCCCACTCTACAGATTCACTCCTAAAAAGCAAGTTGTGGGTTCTGTTTGCTATTGGAGAGATGTACTCGACCAGGACAGCCGCAAAGGATAAAAACTTTCCTGGTATGGCGTACTTTGCCAGGGCCACACGAATTCTCCGAATTATCAGTGAAAGGCCGCGCATTGATGCCATCGAAATTCGCTTACTTCTTGTAGGTGTCAACTTTGTCCGTACATGGGAGAGAACCAGCTGACCTTTTAGTCATTTTACTCGCTCGCCCTAAATCGCCGCTACACAGCCTACGCTCTAGCAGGCTCATCAGTTCGACTAAGTGTAGTGATGGGTCTCAATTTGAACGTGCCAGAATCACAGCTCCGTGATGCCGGCGCTCGAGAACACAGAAATCGCGTCTGGTGGACGGCCTACAGCTTCGACCGTATGTGGGCTTCCAGACTCGGCCACCCTGTAGCCATACGCGAGGACGAAATAGAAGTTGACTTGCCTACCGATCCGGTTCTTGCGACACCATCAGACGATTTTGCGGATTCGTCGTATTTCATCGCTAGTATACGGCTTGCAAGTCTAGCTGCTAAGGTTATTAATTCGATCTACACGAGGAGACCGCAGCAGAAGACTCTGTCTCAAAGGGTACAAGAAGCGTTGAAAGATTTGAGGGCTTTTGTGGAAGAGTTGCCGGCACATCTTCACATTGAGCCAACTGATGCTCCTGAACCAAGTCCCAAGCCTCTGTCATTACATCTGTACTTCAATCAAGTGAGTGTCCTACCAATAGACCCAACATGTCTAACAAACCCAGGTTGCCATCACAGCGACTCGACCTATTCTTCTTCACGTCCTCCGAACCCATGTAGCAGCATGGGACACGCAACCACGTACCGAGCCTCAAATTCCTGTCTCAGCAATGACCCTTTCGGAAGCCTGTGTCCGCTGCGCACGACACTCATGCCGACTGCTGATTGAATGCTGGATTGACGGTTCTTTTGCAACATTCGATTACTTCTATACGCAATATCTCTTCGCAGCAGCAACAGTCCTTGCGATATCAAGCCTCATTGACGGCAAAGAATCACGCAGCGATAAGGAACAATTCGAGTCGGCCGCACAATTCCTTGCCCAACTAAAAGAGAACGGAAACTTTGCAGCGGAGGAATTCTGCAGGCACATTGACGCTATGAAGGTGTGCATGGCGACGCGACGGGGGCAGTTTGCGCCAGATGCCGTGATGCAGCAGTTTGAAGGAATCGATGTGGGAGGGTTTTCTAATCCGACGGCTGGGATGGCGCTGTCAGAGCCTTCGTTACAGGAGCTCTTGTCTCAACCTGTGCTGGATTTGCAGTTTATTGATGCATCGATGTATCATGATGGAGCGCAAGGACTGTATTGGCCCGATATAAGTCCTGAGAGTTGGACTACTAATGGCTGGACGCCAGGGGGATAAAGATGCTCGACCTGTATGTACGACGCATTACAGAAGTTGCCATGTTTAATAAGTGTAATTAACGTGGGAGGTTTAGGTTCCCAAAACAGTCGTCCTTTAAATGTCGCCATGACTGAAGTATTGTGGTCGGTAAGCTTCGGCATCTCGGGGTCTGTTAGTAGAATATGAGAGATATTGCCTGCAGCTGAAAGCTTGCTTTCAAATTGATCAAGATGCAGCAGTGCTATCAGGAGACAAAATGTCACAAGTCGAGATGGACTTGAAATGTGGTGTGACTGTTGACTCTTAGAAAACGCGGGCACGTATCGGAAGCTCGGCTTAGAGTTTTGCCCCCGTGGGGTCCAGGTCCAGGTCCAGGACATTGTTAACGTCACTCACATGCTTGTACTGTACAAGTTAGCTTGCGGCTCCGAGACATGGACTACCCAAAAGGTCAACCCCAATTTCAGAAACAGCGGGATTATCGAGGCATATAAATACTCCCTTGGCACCTACGACTTTAGTCTCTTTCACCACAGCCACATTCCATTTGCCATATCCTATCTTATCTTTATCTTTCTTATCTTGACTGCCTCACATACCTCAACAATGTCTATCGTTCAGCCCATCACCAGAGACGAACTATTCCTCCAAGATGATGACGACTGGGACTCAGTCCACCATGTTGAGTGGGAAATTGACGCCAACTTCTTCACTGGCGATAACACGAAGTCCAGAACGCCCCTTTGTAAGGCAACATCAGATCATCAAATCATCATCGCCCGCGCCGCAGCGCTCGTAATCCGCGCATCTCTCAACAACATTCCAATGGATATCCCGGACTTTGATCCTGCCGCACTTACAGGTTCCCGAAAGAAGTTGCACCAATGGATGAGTGCCTACAACACTTCCCAGGCGGGGAAATTGGCGTTGGACGATGTTACAATGACCGTCATGATTGAGATACTTTCCTCGTTGACAAAATTGGGCCTCGAGGGTGAGATCCTTGATAGAATCGGTCCTAATCTTGGGGGTATCCTCCAGGGAATTGTTGATCCTATCGAGCTCCTGGTTCGAGATGACAAGATCAATCATATGCAAAATGGCATGGAGCTGGTGCAGAAGATGAAGGCTCACCTCGGAGAATATCTATCTCATTTCGCGACGAAGAAGCCTGTTCAAAATGTTCTAGAAGTTGGAGCTAGTACGAGCAACATGACAGAAACACTTTTCAGTGCCTTTGCTGGCGAGAAAAATCTTTCTTATACCGTCACAGACCGATCGCTTCCAATACTGGAGCAGATGAAGGCCCCATTAGAGGGCCGGTTTAAGCTCAAAGCTCTCGAGGTCAACCGGGACCCAGTCGAACAGGGATTCAGCGCAAAGTCCTTCGATGTGGTCATCGTCAACAACATTTTATATACAGCGAATTCTATGGCGGAGGCTTTGAAGAATCTACGCAAACTTATCGCTCCTGGTGGCGTGCTTGTTCTCGTGGGAGTTTCAGATATGTCGCCCGCCTATAATCTCATATTCGGTATGAATGAGAATATGTATTCAGGTATGTTTGCCCTCGTGTCATTTTAATATAATGCTCACTGACAACACAGCAGACGAGCGATTTGAGCCATTGGAATATCCTTCTGTAGCCGAATGGAACAAGGTTTTGCAGCACAACAACCTCAGTACACTCGAACCGGCGACGAGAACATTCGATTTCATAGGGCAGTCATCCTACTGCTTGGTTTCAACAGCCCTAGCATCTACCCAGAATCTTATGGTCAATATCCTACCTTGTGCCCATGGTGATCTTTTCAGCTTCGCGAACCAACTATCAACCGCTCTAGCAGAAGCCAACACAGCATCGACTATCTCGCCAACTTTCCCTAATGACATATCGCCGCGTTTCATCTACACTGTTCTTGATGATGGTTCGGCTCGTCTAAAGGAGTACGAAAAGCTCACCAAGACCAAGAACGTTTTGTGGATAAGCATAAAGACAGACGATACCGAGCCTCGTGATATGGCTGTGATACAATGCTTTGCACGCAGTGCTCGTAAAGCAAACGATGGTATTAAGATTGTAACACTTGATGTAAAGGAGAGGTTTCCAGATCGTGCGGATATGTTGAAAGTGGTTACGCGAATTATACAAGTCTCATTTCAAGAGAATCGAGGCGCGCGGACGGAATTTGAATACGAATATATCAATGGGAAGCTACTTGTACCGCGTGTGAAGCATTCGGAAGTAACTAGTAAGCTGGGATAGGATAGGATACCCGCATATTTGCTTTTACTAAAGTGTTCTTTTTCTCATTTAACTCTTGCGATAAACTTTTTTCCCTTTCAAACTCTGTAGGCTGTGGATGCTGTATGTCAAGCTTTAGGATCATATCCGTCTGCGTCAAATAAGGTTATAGGCAATAACAGTTTACAGTTTATGACTGAGTTTTGACTCGAATTAATGGAAGTCTGGTGTATATGACTTTATATAAACTGACTTTATTTCCTAAATTAATGACCGCAATGAATCAATATGAGAGCATTCAAGTGAACATACATTTTAAATCTGCGCAATTATGAACTTATTCATATTCTAAAAATTCTGTAAGATATCGTCTTGAGTAGAGGATTATTTAAGTGAATATCTTTAGAAGTAAATCATTCTCGGAATTTCTCAAATTCTTTTTTCTTCCCACGCGAGACTATATACTGGCATTTGCAACTTGTATCTCTCGCACATCTTTCTCATCAATCAACATGTCCGCAACAGCACAATCACAGGAGGCTATTCTTCGGACTTGCTCTTACCATCGGAGCATGTATTATTTCCCCTTCATCCGAACGAACCCGAGAAAAGTCCCTGGCACGCTATTCGAGCCTCTATTGATTGCATCGTCTTTGGCCCCAGAAACGCCAAACAATACGGCGCTAATATACAAGCTGCCTCCGGAGATCATTACCAACATCTCACTGCTGCTAGACGTCAAGTCATTCCATTCTTTTCGCAATGCCAGTCGTCAAACGCGCGCCATCGTGAACGGGATCCCTCAATATCGGCAGGTCGCACATCACGGCTTCGAGGGCATCAAGGCACTTGCTCGAACAGGTCTAAGTCATCATGTGACATATAAAGACCTTCATCAGGCTCTTATCACAGAGGAGTGCACGCTGTGTGGAGAGTTTGGAGGCCTCTTATTCCTCCCGACTTGCACTCGTTGTTGCTACGATTGCCTTCGTGAAGAACCAGAGTTGGCTGTGATAGAGGACTTTCAGGGTGAATGCCTCAGAATGCTCAAACCCGAAAGCATGGATGACGATATGTTCAACACATCGGACTGTCGTTGTCTGAAAATCCAGAACTGGGATATGCCCACGAGGATGCTTGACAACTCTAGAGGTATACCGGCAATAGACATATCCGGAGAGATTCGGTCACTTGCCTCTATCCAAGGCAATCGTGAGATCTCTCTCCACCAAGGCTGGCTGCACTATCGCTCGGCAGCATGCATCCTATACCCTACGCTGGACCGAAACACGATGAAGGTTGAGCGTGGAGTAAGTTGCAAGGGATGTGAGAAAGCATTCGTCACGGAGCATTTCCACGCTGCCGGTCAGGGCTGGGCAGTTCCTGATATTCCCTCGGATTTTGTAGAACGCGATATATCTTTCTCCGCGGTCGGTTTCCAGAAGCACTTTGAGTCATGCAAACACGCTCAGAGAATCTGGGAGAATAGCGAGTACGGATCAAAAGACACCAAGGACTCGCAAACCGTAAAGAATGGAGGGCGGCATCTCGCGCCAGCGGGTATGCGCAGGTATATGCACTGGCATAAGGAAAGGTTAGGTGCTTTGCTTGAGAGTTTATCTACTTGGGCAATTGTTGGATGCTCGACGCTTTCATGAGGGGAACAAGGACAAGTCTATGATATTGGGGCAGGAGGGAGTAACGCATTAGACAAGACGATGGGCATATAAAAATACAAAAGTTCATTGCATCACTTCTGTGATCTTTGTGCTGTTACCAACTCATCTCCTGCATTTAACAGGAGTTGTCAGTGATCAATAGTATCAAGCTTTCAACATGCCACTATGGATGAAAGAGGAATATCATTCAAGCACTGCCTCTCTTAGCCCATGTCTCATAAGGATGTCGGGTTGAGGATCCATCTCGCTCTCGCTTACGCTCGCTCTAACTGTTTTCGTTAACCCATTCGAAAGTCAGAGCCACTCGGAACCATAATCAGCGTCTCCTATTGGTTGTACAAGAGCAGTCCTAGGGCTGAGACGTTGCCGTGCAAATGCCGCTCTACCCGATGACGAAGTGGCCGATCCAAGCTGAAGTTAATTGGTCTTGAGAGATTGATATAAGATGCCAGTGCTGCTCTCAGCTTGGGGTCTGGATCATATCAATTCATTCAATATTTATACCTGATAATCAATTACTCTTTGCATCAACAACTTGTTTTTTTACTCATTTTCATAATGTCTTCCAGCAAAGAGGCAGAGCATATCGCCAACCAGGCTCAACCTCAACAAGCTGCAGCTCCTGCATACAGCGAAGCTGATCCCTCATCATCATCACAGACTGGCCCTCAGTCGAACGACAAACTCCCTACTGCAGAGCACCCTTTCGACTTTCCTGAAACTTCCCTTCCCACGTACTCTGAAGTTTCAACAAGCAAGGAAGCTCCCATCGCCATCCCACAAGAAACACCTTCTCAAACATCCCCATTTCTCAAAGCCTATGCGCCCGCACTTCTTGGTCATGGCATCACTCAAGAAGCGTGGTCATCGTTTCTCGATACCATCTCGGCTTTCATGACGGCCAAAGTCGGCGAGAAGGCTATTAACCATGCTGGAGACGTGGCCAAAACTATGGGCCAGCAGCCAGTGTCATATGTCAAGGGAGTTGGAAATCATGCTAAGAGCGTTGGAAAGAACATTGCCGCCAACGCAAAGAAGGGAAACATCCTCGGCGCAGCATTTGGAGTTGTTGGTGGTGCTATATCCATCCCTGTGGGCGCCGCCTTTGGTGCCGTAGGGACTATTGTTGGACTACCTGGACGGACAATCGCAGCAGCAGTCAAGAAGCCCAAAACACCTGCTGAAAGAGCTGTCGCGTATGTTTCTGTTGCGAATCATGACTGGTTGAACAAGAGAGGTCTTCATGCTACTCTGGTCAATACTGAGCAGCTTTCTGAGGTTGTTGGGGTCTCTGTCAAGGCGTTGCTGGAAGCTTCGGCGGAAGGAAATAAGAGTGCTGGACCTTTGGGACCCATGAGTGCTTTGAGTGAGCATATTGCTCATCTAGAAGTTAAAGGACCTGGTGTTGTTGATATTGGAACAGAGACATGGTGGTTGACTGTGGTCCAGGTTGAGACTGCATCATGAGTTGGGATGTCTTTTTACTGTCTTTATCTTACCGATACCTAGATTTGGTTATTTGTATCATGTTGATATCCTTTAATACAGTTGTTTGTTTGCGCTGTTGATTGTCCACCGACATTCTCAAATTTGGGTCAAGATTATTTATTTACCCCGCATGCGCAAAAAGTGACACCTCGTGAACTAAATTCGCGTCAGCCGATTTCGCTCACAAGACGCAAAAAAAGCTGAGTCAACCAACACATGTCACTCACTATTCCCTTGTCTTTATTTATCTACCTATATCTCGGTCTATTCCTTCACCTCTTTTGATAGCGCAAACTCTACTGAGCTAGGCTCATCTCACAACGCCATGGCACCAAGCGCACAAGCCGTTTCGAGCTATCTTGCCAGCCTCTTCAGCCTCGCCGGCAAAGTTGCTGTTGTCACTGGAGGAAGTTCCGGAATAGGAAGAGAAATGGCAATCGCATTGGGTCGTTCTGGATGTCGAATCGTTCTCATTGCGCGAAGGCCGAAACCATTGCAGGATACCATCGACCATCTTGCTGATCTGCATGTCACTGCGGAAGCTATCGTCGCCGATCTTGGCGACCAGGCTTCGGTCAGAGATGCCATTCAGGCTATCAAAGCTACAGTCGGGTCACCCGATATCCTTGTCAATGCCGCAGCTGTTAATTATAGACCTCATATGAACGACCTGTCTCAAGGAGCCTGGGATGAGACGATTGCCGTCAACCTCACTGCGCCCTTCGCGCTAGGTCAAGCGTTCGGACCAAAGATGGCAGAAAATGGCTGGGGTCGTATCATCAATATCATCAGCCAACAGGCTTTCCGATCATATGGCAATAGTGGTGCATACGGAGCATCCAAAGCAGGTCTCTTGGGTTTGACACGGTCCCAGGCAGAAGCGTGGTCTCGTCATGGAGTTCTCTGTAATGCCATCGCACCGGGTGTCGTTGATACACCCATGACTCGCGTTGCGTTCAATGACCCTGCAAAGGCCGAGGCTCATGCAGCAAGGACTATGACAGGAAGAAATGGTCTGCCAAGAGATTTTGCAGGGGTTGCTGTATATCTAGCGAGTGATGCAAGTGCGGCAGTTACGGGGCAAACAATCTTTGTGGATGGAGGTTATTCTTCTACATGATTAGAGAAACGGTATCTCAAAATTGGGTAGGCATCAAAGCCGTCACAGAGCTCAATGGACGACAACTAGAGGGACCGTTCTGTTTCACTTCAATTGAACAATAATTACAGATATCGATATAATGAAATGGATTTCATAAGACGTATGAATAATTGATTTATGCTCCAAGGTGATTGTATCAATGGGGATAAATTCTTAATAGTTAGTGACCGTACTTTCAACTGTAACTACATACTGGCCACCCTCAATAAAGTAAGCTTGTTCCAGCAAGTACGCACAAAAATTTTTGACATCCAAGATAAGCTGGTCATCGTCAATAAAAAGAAATTGAAAAGGGTGGCTTAATGTTGAGAGAACAGCTGACCTTTGTCAGATCATCAACTACCCTGCAAGAAAAGTAGATCCAATAATGCTGGCTATTATACTTGCGCAAACTCGTCGTTGAGATGCCCCGCTTTTGGCACATAAATATAGTGCATGTTTCCTTCAAAAAGATTCGACTCAAACAAATTCAGTTGTACGGTACAATCTCTTTCGGAGAACATTATGGTTAAGAAATCATTGGGACAAAATGTCAGAGCTTGAGTCGATCTACCATGCTCAATTATTACCAAATCAAATCCGCCTTCTCCGGGTCAACACGGATACGTCAAATCCCAATGCAGGTTTTCTCAAAATAGTGTCACTTGACGACGCACCACCATTCTATGCCATCAGTCACTGTTGGGGCACCCAAGCCCACAATACTGTTGTTCAAGTCGATGGACAGTCGTTAAATCTGACGTCGGACCTGGCGGTTGGACTCCAAGTGTTGCAAGAGCTAGCCATCAATGACTCCAAATTCGATCCTCCACTGAGGTACATTTGGATCGACAGTATCTGCGTGAATCAGCAAAGCATTTCAGATCGATCAACACAAGTGGCCCTCATGCGACAAATCTATTCGACGTCAGTGACTACCCTGGTTTGGCTTGGACCCGAGCGACCTTGGGTTACGCCTGCATGGAGGCTACTGGACCAGATATATCATGTATTCAAATCTAATTACCCTGAGGCACGGCGCGAGAACGACATGCCTTTCGGCACATATTCGGATTCTCTGCATAAACTCACACGTCTACCAAGGTGGGATGACGAGAGTTGGGAGAATCTGAGAAGGATGATGCATCTCGATTGGTTCGCTAGGATCTGGGTTATACAAGAGGTTGTTCTATCCCCCAAAGACCCCGTTCTCATCTGTGGAAATCATCTCTACCCCTGGCATAAACTTCAATGGGCGAGCTCATGGTTACGCCGAACGGGATACATGAGACTACCGCAAATCCCTGAAAAGTTACTTAACGTGAGTAACATGGGCAATCTTCGACACTGCCTGGCGAACTGGCCGCTGGACGCCTTGTTGTCGTTCACAATGACAAAGTTCCACGCCACAGATCAAAGAGACAAGATTTTCGGTCTTCTTGGTATATCCGCAGAATGTCAAGATCCGTCAAGAATGCCATCTGATTTACGTCCGGACTATAGCGCCGACCTGATAGAGACATATCTAAAAGTCGCCCGTTTCTTGCTGGAGAACGGCAGCTCACTTGCCATACTAACTCGGGCACATGGAGCAGATGGGTGCTCAATGAGAAAACATCGAGTACACAATCTTTCAGACTTGCCTTCCTGGACTCCCGATTGGAGCGACTTTAGAGTCTTCAACAAAGGTATACGGACAAGTCTTGCTCGTGTACACTTTTCTGATCCAGAAGCGCCACCCAGGTTAGGATTTGCCAAGCCTTTTATCGCATCTTCTGGACTTGAGCTGAAACTATACAAATCGGAACATCTATCTATTCTCCGTGTCAGTGTTGCAAGACTGGCTACAGTGACACATTGCTATTGCTTTGGCAAGAATGAGGTATCAAAGGAAGATTTCAAACACGTCATCGACCAGAACCTTATAGCAGCATGGAACATGTCTCTTTCGATATTGGCTGTGACTAACTTGGCGTCTTGGGCAATAAGCTTCATCAAGGCCACTACTGCCGAGCGATATGACCTCATTGGACGTTCATATGAACAGACAATAAGAGACGGCATGGCATACCTCGTTCGGAAATTGGAGATTGAAGAGATGGGAATGACCTTGCCTTGTAGTGAAGGTGCCAGGGAAGAAAACATAGAGATACTGCGGCAGCTATCGGTCGAAGGAGATGCCAAAGCATATGCTACTCTTGCATACACATATTGTTTCAGTAGATGTTTCATAATCACATCTACAGGAAATATCGGTATCGGCCCCTCGGATATACAAGTCGGAGATTGTGCTGCTGTCATCCTGGGTAGCAATGTGCCGTATGTCCTTCGAAGTAATGGAGCTTTGTGGTCCTTTATCGGGGAGTCTTACATGGAAGGATACATGAATGGCGAGGTAGCGAGAATGATGAATGAGGATATCATTCAAGAGGAAGTACTGAATATTAGATAACATCACGTTAGTGTGAAATGTTCGTTTATAAAGGTGAGGCTCAAGACGTTCATCCAATACCATTCCTATTCTCAACATAAACGTACTTGTCAGTCTCTGGCATAGTACAGAATAAGGGACGAAAGGTCGTGATATATTTTAAATCACTAGGATCTTTACAAACGCATGTCGTCGAGGTTAGTGACCTTCCCCGACTCATGACGTAAAACGGAGTGCTGGTAAGAGCTCCACCATTCCACGATGCCATCACGGGGAAGTTTCATCCACCGCAGATGCGCCTTCTCGTAACGAGGAGATGTGAGGACCTGTTCAACATATAGAAAGCCCCAAATGTTTCTTCCAGATCCGACGTACAAGTCCGTATTCGAATCAAGGCGGAACGTCTCCAGGGTTTTATCAAACCGAAACCGCCCGAGACATTCTTGATGACCATCGTCATAGTACACTAGCATTCCGATGATGGCTTTATGCGCGAGTGAAGAGTCTCTACAAAGGGCAATCTCAATTATATCCTTCATGCTGCAAGATGATTTGAACCAAGGTCCGTTGGCCTTGGTGCATGCGCTCGGGAAGTCGGGAACCAGACATGACGGAATCGGCCGCTCTTCCAGGGGTGATACTACATCATTGAATGCAATATATCGTACTTGGTCTATGGAATCGCAGGTCCAGTGATTGATATGAATTTGCGAGCCTTGTGGTGAGAGCATTGCCAACTTGTGAAATGCCGTGGTGTCAGCTGGGGAGAGAGCGGCGCCGAACAAAGTGACTCTCCCCTTGTTTGTCACGAACTGCGAGGTAAGTTAGACTTTTAAAAATAAATAGTAACGCTCAATCATACCACCAAACTTCCTGAAGCCTTTTCGTCAAGGTATGGGTCATTCGCATGGCGTCGGCAGATCTCTGTCAAATATTCTCCCTCATCCAGTGGCATGTAGATAAAAAAGCCACATGGCCATGAATAATCTATATCAGCATAGAATTTAGCCTTTTCGCCAGATCTATGGGCATGAACAGTGGCTGTTCGGTATCCGTCAGTGACCACGGTATACCCAATGATACCCTCGACGTTGCAGTCAAAAGAGGCCATCAGGATGTTGCTGTTGTCGAAACTCAGACCCTCACCCAAATTCTGAAGATCTAAAATGTCGGATGGATGCTCGAGATTTGCCCAGTGCGTGTCATCACCGATTCTGCGGTAACGAGGTTCTCTGGGAACGGTTATGCCCCCTATCACCAAGCCCTGGAGACTGCTTAGTAGAGGCCATTCTGTTGCGGAAGTCTGCTCACGTTTTCGTGGATGATAATCTTTTCAGCGTCAGGGATATTTCGCCAATAGCAGTTAGTGATCGGACCTGGACCCGGCAAAGGCACATCTGATGGACATAATTTGATCGCCCGGACACCTCGGTAATCATGCGCGAAGTAAAGTCGGCTATGAGTCTGTCCTTCTTTGCTCAATAGCGTATATTCTCCTCTTTCTGGGACAGGAGAATTTGTGAGACTCTTCACGTAACGTACACCGTCAACAACAGAATATGTCGCATATACACCAGAGTCCAAACGAATTGACCGAGAGACCTCGCCCGCGTCCCATCCCACGGACTGTTCCTGGTTTGTGATGGTAGCACATTCGTGAACGAGCATCTCAGCTATTGCGTCTAATATTCCAGCGGGAAGCTTCGCTTGAAGAAGAACATTCAGTCTTCGCGCTAGAAAGTACTTGGTACGAGTGAAGCGGCGATTCTGCTCATGTACCGTTGGTTCAAACCTAAAGTATCCAGTAGACACGACTCTGAAAACGTCATGCTGTTTGAACCTCCGACATTCGGCGTGGAAGAACTGAGTGAGGTGGCCCTTTTTTCTGCAAGGCTGGCCGCAGGCGTGTATGCGGACGTCATTGGTACTATCGTATGTGTATTTCATTTGTGAGAAAGCGAATTCCAGGGAGAACTCTTCTTCTGCGCCATCTGACACACGTGCGACAACCATGTCATCATCCTCCAAGTTGAATAGACAAAGTCTACATCTCATGTCCTCCATACATAGGCGTCGGGGTCTAGCGCCTCTTTTTGTCTTCAAAATATCCACCTCCCTGAGGGGAGTATTGAGATCCATCGAGAGGAGATCCATCGCGAGTCCGGCCTAGTCAACCACCGCGCCTTGAAAATAAAGAACTTAACAGAAGTGTGTGGTACAGGGCTTCCGGAAGGCAAGGATATATGACTATGATGAGTTTTGTTATGAAGATGGATGAAGGAAGATTGTCCTATTGACTAATAAAGCGTCTATAAGTAATGGGAGTTCCGTAAGCCGGGGCGGTCCAATATTTGCCCGTGTACCATTGAAGTCCATCCCTTGCTAATCTCTTACAAACGTGCATCGTGATGCTGAGGCGGTGCACAATGCTACAATCATTGTTCAATAATTTCTCAAGGCCCAGATCGACTGCGAGGTAGAATGGTGGGTTTTTATTTCCTGCTTATGCGGCACTGTTGGGTCTTTATGGACCTTTTCGAAGATATAAGACTTCTGCTGTACGAAGTTCCCCGATCTGATACTTCAGGTTGGGAATCCTCTAATATCAGGAAAAAAAAACAAGAAAGAAAAACAAGTAGAGTTATCTCAGAATTTGGCTGTTTCAAAGACACCATGCCTTCCTACCCCACCACTAAAAGCTGCAGCACCCTTTACGCTCTCCGTAGTCACTACCTTGACGCCATTCTCATACTCATTCCTCAGCGCATCCTGAAACGAGGTCGCATTATAAACAGCATAGTAGCAGCTAGACCGATCGACATTCATACACTCTTGAGGAAATGTTAGAAGCTGTTTTGCAATCTTGGTAGCTTCTGCCAATGCTTGACCCTTAGGAACAACTCGGTTGGCAAGGCCAAACTGCAGTGCTTCATCAGCCTTTATGGGTCGTCCTGTAAGGATCATATCCATGGCTCGGCCCAAACCAATTATAGCTTGAAGTCGAACAGTACCACCATCGATAAGCGGAACGCCGAATCTGCGACAAAATACACCAAAGACGGCATCTTCTTCAGCGATGCGCATGTCGCCTATGAGTGAGAGCTCCAATCCACCAGCCACAGCGTATCCCGAGACTGCGCTGATGATAGGTTTCTTGACTTGCATTCTGGAAGGGCCCATTGGACCGTTATTCCGGCCGTCAACTGTATGTGCGGGATCGACAGTTGGGCCACGATAATCTCCGGAATCATGAGCTGAGTTGTACTTTGCGACTTCATGAAGATCAAAGCCAGCGCAGAAAGTACCGTGGTCACCATAAAGAACGCAGACTTTCTGAGTCGTATCATTTTCAAAAGCTGAGAAAGCTTCAGCAAGCTTCCTAGCTGTGGCTCCATCTACTGCATTCTTGCGATGCGGTCGCGAGATTGTGATGGTTGTTATTCCATCTGGGGTTTGAATGGCCTGGACAGCCTGAGGCTCTGTATCAGTCATTATTGCAGATATGTAAATGTACAGCAGGATTACAACTAGTATAATGACTACAGTCCTATAGTGCGGGGTGATCTTTTGAATGGCTTATATATGCGGTGATCGGCAATCACGGGTTGGGCAACCCGCAATAGCCGAGGCTGGAAGATGGAGTTTATCACCACCTTCGGCGATCTTTATGTCGACTACGATAGTAAAATGTCACTATTACTCACAGAAAAGCTGTTCTGCCAGAGTCAATTGTATATAGACGGGGTTTTGTGTCCTGTTGCATTGTCTTATGCTGGTTTTTGGTTGCCTTGTATGCCAATTTGATCGCCAATGATTGCTTGATAAGTCAACGCCAGCATTTACAGTATGTTTTATCGATAGCCTTTTTATGTTCACCATAGGGCTATGCTGAGTTCCTCGGCAATCGAGATCTCGCAACTTTGATTTTGTCTTCTCATGACGGTGTCTGCCATATGACTGACTATGCCTCAAGCTCAGACCCCTAAGACAGCATACACTTGGTCGTCATAAGATCACTAGTGGACATGGGCTTATCGTATCATTTTCTAGATCGACCTTCACGTTATGTTACATTCCTCGGAGTCGTATATAGTAAAGGTATCCGATGTGTCTTTGATCTCTTACTAGTCACCAAACGATCTAGAGAGTGTCATATTAGCTAGTTTCTACTCTCTCCCTGGCATCAACCATCTTCTTTAGAGTTGAGATCCATATTCATCATTTTCCGTACCCCATTGATATCCATCCTATCCCAAGCTGTAAAAAATCCCTCTGTTCCTTGACAGTCTTCTTCGAGGTGTAATGACATCAAGTAACACTGCTACTATTTCGAAATTGCGGACGCGTCAGAATTCTTTCCAAGCGACAACGCACCCTTAGATGAGAAGATGAGACTGTACACCATGTTTATCTTCTAGTCGTTTAGTTAAAGACAGTCCTTCGGAAAAGCGGCCCAACAGAAGATCAATTAGAGGTCAAGCTCGAGAATGATATGAACAAACAGTTTACAAGCAGCCCACTTGAGAAGCCCCGGATAAATAAGCAACTTAAATAAACAGATGGTACCTTCTTCTTTAACATTTTCAATAAACCTAATATAAAAGCATCATGACTCCGATGCTTACACATGACCTTGTACCCTGCCCTAGAATAAGGTTACAAACTGATGGTACAAACAACTTTTTATTAAGCTTATCTCGTACAACATGACCCTTGGTTGGGAATTAATCATGTCTCGTTAAGGATGCGTAATTCTTGTCCTTTAGGTAACATCAACCATTACATCTCTCTGATTTTCAACACCTGTGTTTACTTTCTTCAAGTGGCGGTTGTAGAATTTCCAACAACAAACGATACCAACAGTAAAGCTTTGTCATCGGATTTCGTGGAATAGTAGCTTGAAAATTGTTAGTCTCGGACAAAAGGTTCTGGCTAGCGTGGAACATCGTCAAGGCCAAGAACCTAGACAGAGACATAGTCCCTGCCAAGATAAAACCAAAAGTTCTTTACGGGGATTCAAGTCTCATAGGTTGAGGAATCAACCATCAGCTGTGATGTGATAGTGATTGGTTATAAATGTGCCGACATGAAGTTTAGGTGCAAGAACGGTGAGACAATGTACGTTAGCAACTTCGGTCAGCAACTTGGGTCGATCAAAAGTGCATCTGAGTCTGGGGAAATCAGCCTCGCCAAGATGTGATATTGTGCCGTAGCCGAAAGCACGAATAATGGAGGGACATAGTGTTCAATTTATCAGATCACATCAGATTTGTTGATGTTCTAGACTTTGACAAGGCGTTTTGGGGAAAGCCTTAGTGCATTCGATGGTATGTGTGATTACGACGCTTTAATTAAGGGAAGAGTAATGCATGTCTTATGCTTGTCTCGCCTCGGCAACTGAGAATGATTCTTCAAAGTCCGTGAAACAAGGCGTAATCCGAGAATTCTTTTCGGATCGTCACATCGCACCCTTGCTCACTTATCAGGTAAAATGAGGATGTTGTTTGTAATTTGAAACACAGCCTCAAACGCACATCACAGACTAACACTTTTGGCCGGACTTTCGGACGGCAAAAGACCGAAAGACACTAGAAATTGAGTTTCGGTATGACACAGAGTAACCGTGCAACGAGACGATGGCCTCTTCCTTTTAGTAAAGCCTCCTATTGGCTGCACCGTAAAAACAGGGATTCGGCATCCCCTAGCGTCTCGGCTTCGCCCCCTGAAGACTCCACGTAGGAGATCTTTGATATTTCCCCTTGTACGGCTCGTCCAACAGAATAACTTCCTTTGCGTCCTCTTCCTTAGTCAAGGCCGTTCGACTCTTTTTCGGCTTATTTTCATCAATTCAAAATGAAGACAGCGAACCAAAACAAGCTTGTCATTCTGCCCAAGAAACCAAAATGGCAGCGTGCTTCCAAGCCCAAAGTTCGCACTGGTTGCTTAACTTGGTACGTTGTATCCCTGCTTCATCCAATAAACTTGATGATGAGTATGTAGCTGATTGATGAATTTTGTCTTTTATAGCAAGTTAGTCTTCCCTGATTCAATACCAAGGCTATAGCGTGACTTTCTAACCCAACCCAGAGTCAGACATGTTAAGTGTGACGAAGAAAAACCAACCTGTCGCCGTTGTCGCGATGGCCGTGTCAAGTGCGATGGCTATGCAGTCCCAGACAAGGCCAAGCTCCAGGCGCGTGCGGCCGTCTCTGTACCCGTCAAGGCATATCCTCTCTCTGTCTTCAACCCTAGTGTGGCGGATACATCCATCGAGAGCTGCTATTTCCACCACTTTCATCACTGGACATCAACACAACTCACTTGTGCTTCCGGTTCATCAAACTTCTACTTGACAGTTGTCTTACCTTTAGCGCACCAATGCGAGCCTATCAAGCATGCCATAATTGCTGTTGGTGCAGCACATCGCTTCTTCATGGCTGGCCAAGACACCTGCTCCCCACTTCAGCAGCTGAGAGGCTTGGCTATGTCACAATATCAGAAGGCTATCTCGCGTATCATACCCCACATGTCACTCAACTCGGCTTTCGATATTCAATGCACACTTGTGTGCTGCCTTTTGTTTGTTGCATTTGAAGGAATCACTGGACGATATGCCGAGTCAGTTCGACACATTCGGGCAGGAACCCGTCTTCTATCCTCACCCAGTCTGGTTACCAATGCATACGAAGAGAAAGTTGCGACCAAATTGCTTGACATGTTCTCCAGTCTTGGTTGTGAAGCGTCAGCCTTTATGGAAGATACCATTATTCCGGATATACGGTCTGGATACTTTGCTCTGACTTATGATACAGAGTATTCCGAAGAGCCTTTCCGCGATCTTGACGAAGCAGCGAGCGCACTGCGAAGGTTAGATGTTCAAACAGTGGAATTGATATCAACTATGCCTGGCGGCGATGAGTGTGGGTCTCCCGGAAGCTCATTCAAGGATTTGGACATGGTCACAAGAGCAGTTATGGAAGCATCATGGGATCAACTCGACGAGAGGTTCAATGCCTGGTGCAGACGTTTTGAGTTAACCAAGAAGTACATATCCACGTGGGAATACCAAGAGTGGACATCACCGCAGCTCATGTACCTCAACCTACAGCAGAAGTTCTGGAAGATGAGCATGACTCTTGAGCTGGAAGATGATTCAGAGCCAGATCCCCGGACCGTGGAAGCCTACCTCGATGCCGCAGAAGCCTTTGCACAAAGGTTAATTATACCGGGTCAACCAAGTTTCTCTCTCGATGGAGATCTGATTTCCAGTCTATCCTTTGTCATATGGTCTTGCTCCGAGTCTCACCATCGCCACCGCGCACTGAATATCCTGCGGGGTTTGAACAGGAGGGAGGGCATATGGGATAGCAGAGACCTTACCGAGATGCACGAGGCGGCACTTTCGATGGAGAATCCAAAGGAGTGGTATAATAGAGAGATTCCTGGCGGTGTGCCTGGTTTCATGGCCGAGTTGGCCAAGATGTCATCAAAGTACGGGTTGCATCGGTCGAGGCTCTTGATGGAGAACCATGATAATGAGTATGTCTTTGAGTAATAGTAAATATCTCTTGGGTCTGCGATGGAGTTGGGTCAAAGTGGAAGCAAAACAATCCAAAGACAAGAAGTTAATCTATATCATGAGAGGGTTGATACTGAGTCTGTGAATGTACAGCTGATGTCATCCTTTGAATTAACGACTACGTCACCCGCTAACGACAATCTTTATATATCAATTTGAACGAACCTGATCTCTTACAAGCACACCTTTGCCGTCAAGGTCACTCAATAAATCAATCGCACATTTGGGATTATCTGTATTAACAAAGCTGGCGTGTCCCACCTCGACCGATCCCTCCTATCAACCAGTGTAGGAGAAACACTCTCGACATACAACGAGTGGGCAAAGAACTACAATCAAGATGTTGAAGAGGAAGAGTACATCGCACGAAAGGTGGCTTCTGAGAATCTGATTAACCATCTACACTCTGGAATTATTTCAGAAGTAAAGATTCTCGATGCAGGTTGTGGAACAGGCCTTGTCGGTGAAGCCT
Organism: Fusarium nodosum; assembly: GCA_014898975.1. Classification (NCBI taxonomy): domain Eukaryota; kingdom Fungi; phylum Ascomycota; class Sordariomycetes; order Hypocreales; family Nectriaceae; genus Fusarium; species Fusarium nodosum. The sequence goes on along the minus strand of JAAVUE010000175.1, from coordinate 16,834 downwards.
TACTCAACCTCGGTGCAGAGCACATCGACAGCATTGACCTCAGTCCTGACATGATCGAAGTTGCCGAACGAACAGGCGTCTACGAGTCTCTCAATGTTGCAAATTTGGCTGACCAACTTGACATTACATCGAAAAGTTACGATACTGTCACATGTGTTGGACCCATGACTGAAGGCCATGTCGTACCAGAGCCTTTTAATGAGTTTGTGAGAGTTACAAAGTCCGGAAGTATCATCGTGTCCACTATCAGAGAATCTGTCTGGAAACCGAAAGGATATGACGAAAAGGTGGATGGTCTCATGGAGGATGGAAGTGTCAAACTTGTCAGCGATTCGAGGGAGCATCAAAGGATTGGAGCAGGGGTATATGCTTACTTTATTATCCTCCAAACTGTCTAGTGTTGAGTCGAATACAGAAGCGATAGTCGTGGGATGAGGGGGCACGACGTTGATGATGATGCTCACGTCAGACAGGCTCGGGCTTGAAAGGCTACTATCGACTTATTGCCACTGATAAGCTTGTGGGATTACAGCAATAGGCAACCTGTTTGTCCACCTTATAGAATGTTTTCCAGTAGGGAAACATTTAATCCGAGAAATCACACAATCTCCACGACCATCAACTATCTTAGTACAAGTGAGTCATCCACCTTTGCCAAATCAGGAAGGTATTGAAACAAAAGGTCTGCCGTATAGCCGATTATCACCTCCATTAACCAACATATCGTGTCTAGTTTGATGTCACTAGAAAGACTGGTATGAGTCTTTCATGATACGAAAAGCTATATTACCAGAGTGCAGAACCCCGAACTGCCGTTCTTTGAACAGAACTCCAGTGGCTTCGCCTTTAAATCCTCCTATTCCATCATGGAAATTCAAAATATTCCAAAAGCATATGCCTCTGAGAGACTCATATACAGAGCCTTAGAGAACAATGAACAGGATACAGCATATATTTTCAAGTTTCATGAAAATGACCCCTGCAACACAGCTCTCGCTGATCATTCCCTGCTCCGGCCACGAAACAAAAAGAGCTCAGAGGAACTGATTTCCGCGCTCCAGAAATGCGCTCTATCAGTGATGATCTGTCTATCACCATCCGAAGCAAAGTCTCAAGATGTCGACTCCTCCGATCCAGTGCCCATAGGGTTCGCCATATTGGGCTGGGGAGGTATCCCTGCTGGTCGCGAGCATCATAGACGTACATCACTGGGTATCACTCTCGGTGAACCATATCATAACAAGGGATATGGAAGTGAAGCTATCGATTGGGTTCTTGACTGGGCTTTTAGGTTTGGTGGGTATCATCGGGTGGGATTGAGTACTGTTGGATTTAATAAGCGTGCCCAGCGTGTTTATACCAAGTTGGGATTTAAGGAGGAAGGAAGGGAGAGGGAGACCTTTTATCTGGATCGAAAGTGGTATGATATGATCAACTATGGCATGTTGGAACAGGAGTGGGCTGCTTTAAGAGGGGTCGAGTAACTGTTGGTCAATATCCGGAAAGGCTTACTGAAAGGGACATAACATTGCTATTGATTAACTTATCATAACAAACGAACTGATCAGGATCTTTGAACAAATCTACCTCGTATCATCCAGACTATCTCAAACTCCGACCTCCTTGATGATGCGACCCTCATAGTCGTCAGCATATGCATCAACCTTGACCTCGGCAAACTTTCTAGCTGATGTCTTGTTGGCAAAAAGAATATCGATCTCCTCAAATGTTCGGCCCTGGAAAGTATCAGAAATCTGTTCATGACGAGTGTGTGTGCCCTTACCTTGGTTTCAGGAAGTCGAAAGTAGGCCCAAACAAAGGTCAACAGAGAAAGCCCGGCCTGTATCAAAGTTAGAACAGTAGCAAAGAAGCAGATATCTTATGGACTTACCCAAAAGTAACCAACTTTACCCTTCCAATCACCCTCGGTGGGATTAATCATATAAGGACCATAAGTATTGTTCAAGATCTGGGAGATGTAGTACGCGATACGAGCAAGACAGATACTCTTGCTACGAACATTGACGGCAGGGATCTCTCCAATGATCGCGTAGCAAACAGGGCCAATGGTCGCATAAAAGACAATTTCCCAGATCAGCACAATACCCGCCTGTCCGAAGCTCACAGCCTGGCTTTGAGGAACACTGGCAAGGATGCCGATGAGAAGCATGAGGGCTGTGCACAAGCCACAGGCCCAGACGTACAAAGTTCGACGGCCGATGCGGTAGATGAGAGCCCATGAGATGATGACACCAACAGATGCGAGACCAAGAGCGCCTGTTGCAAACTTGAAAGAGTTTCTGGGATCAACACCAGCTTGGACGAAGAAGTAGGTTGGCGTGCCGCCGATACCAACACCAGTGGTGTTCTGCGCGACAAATACGAGACTGACAATCTCAGTTCGACGAAGGTTAATACCCTTGAAGCAGTCCAGGTAGCTGGATCCGGTGCTATGTTCGCTCTCAATCTTGTTTGTGTGAACAATCATAGCAAGCTGCTTGTCAAGGTCCTCATCACTCTTGCTGCTCTTAGCAGATATTCTGCGAAGAACTTTCTTTGCGTCATCGAGTCGATTCTTTCGTGCCAGCCAGTAGGGTGACTCGGGAGTGAACCACAGAATAATCAAAAGAGGGATAGGCCAAATCCATTGAATCGCAAAGGGAATGCGGTATGCCCACTCCGTAGCATTGTCAGAGAAACTGAATAAAACACCCGCGGCGAGGAGCTGCCCGAGAGCCCAGCACAGACAAACGTAGTTGGCAAGATATCCTCTTAGAGCCATGGGGCAGATCTCGGACGCGTAAGCAGGAGCCATAGTTGCAAAGACACCCCAGGGCAGACCGCAGAGAGTAGAACCGACCAGGAGCATGGGGAGATTGTGAGCGAAGAAGGTGATGAAGATGAAGCCTGTAATGGCTAGAAGCGATGCAACCAGTGTTCGCCGATATCCGAAGCGTTGAGTGAGCCAACCGTTGGCAAAAGCGCCAATGATGGTTCCAACGGCCGTGGCATTGCCGAGACCAGATTGCCATGGTCCAGAGATCTGATAGCCAAGTTTTTCACCATACCAGTCACCATACTTCCTCTGGAACGCAGGCTGGGCCATGAGGTTACCGATGAGGACGATATCATAACCTTCCATAATAATGGACGATGAGAGGAGAAATGACCAAGTTATGGCACCAGGGTAAGCCTTGATAGCTTCCCAGAGGGTCATATTTCGATCAATGTCAGCACCTTGTTGGCCCTGAGTGTGACTCCATTCTTTTGAGTCGGATGAGAGTTCGTCTTCGACATGACTGATACTAGGAGTCTTTTCGACTGCCATGTTAACGAGTTTTCCAAAAGAGTAAAAGATGGAACGAGTCGTGAATAGGTATGGTGACTTATGAAATGGATGATGAACATGAAGAATAGATCTTCAGACGTGCGGCTCAAAGGTTGTTTATGTATGAACTCGATCTGACGATATCGACAGGGATTGACCCCGAGACCCCATGGGGAAGAGAAGTCCAAAGGTCTGGATCAGGATTGCCTTGTTTGCGGGGGAGGTTGAAGAACGAAACGCGCCAATGGGTGACACAATCCCACCGGAGATCCCACCGGAGACCCCCGCGGCGGGTTTAGCCCATAATTACTGTGGCTTTAACAAGTGACCTAGAGAATGAACTATAAACATGGCATGACAAGTCATCACTTTCACAGTAGATCCGGAGCCATATCCTCAAGCAGACTTATTAAGAATGCCTGAAGATTACATGTCAATGTTGCGGAGCCTGCCCGATGAGGAGGCGAAAGCCAAGGGACCTGCTGTTGGGGTTGCAACCGTTGACTTAGCCGTCACAACTGGGCCGCCTCGTCATCTTGCCTCGGGTATTCTTTATGGTATACCAGATAAGCCTGATCAGATTCCCGAAGTGTTCTACAGAGAAATAGGATTCAACTATGGACGTGGCGGAGGATCTCAGCTTCCAAACACAAGAGGCTATGCTGTCAGCAACGACGACTACAAGGTGAGTTCCTCCGATCTTCATCTCAGAAAGAAACTGACCTTACTATGGGCGCGTTTTTCATCAGCGTTTAGTAACTATAAGACGGCGCGAAAGTATGGGGGAGAGTTTATCTACCTACTCCCTGCCCTTTGGGGGGCCGATGGTGGCCAGCCTGAAAGCTTCGAGTACCCTGGTGACAAGGGTGATTGGGCACGCTGGGATGCCTTTCTCGAGCAAACACTGAAAGATATCCAAGACTCTGGCATGACAGAGGGCCTTGTTATTGACATCTGGAACGAGCCTGATCTGTCCTTTTTCTGGGGCGCGTCTAAGGAGCAATGGCTTGCACTTTGGTCTCGCACTTTCAAGAAGGTCAAGTACGTTTAGTCTTCCGACTCATCTTCATACCTGTAGACTAATACCTTATAGGGAAACGCTCCCATCAATGAGGATAGCAGGCCCAAGTATATCCGCAATCCCAACTACTGCCCACGAATGGTGGAACGACTTCCTTGCAGAATGCCTCAAAAACAACAGTCTCCCTGACCAATGGGCGTGGCACATGGAAAGTGGTAATGATTGCGATACTGTGGCTGGTTCGATGAAGACATTCCACGAACTTTTGGCCAAGTTCAATATTCCTTTGGACAAAGCACAGGATGTCAACCTCAATGAGTACGCTGTCTACGGCGAACAGGTCCCATCTGCAGGTGCCTGGTGGATTGCTGGCCTAGAGCGTGAGAATACTCGCGGTTTGAGGGGAAATTGGGCCATTGCAGGAGCGCTTCATGACTTTCTCGCTGGTAAGCATCTTCTACATCCGATATTTGATGAACTGTTGTTGACATGGTTTCGAGGCCTTCTGTGCAAGCCAAATGCTAGCGATGATAAGTATCTTATCGAAGGCGAAGGCTACTGGCCCACAGCAGAGTACCAGGTATACAAGTACTACGGCTCCGATATGACAGGTCAACGCATGAAGACCACCCCAACCCCGGATGGTTTCCTTGACGTCTACGCGACAAGAGACATAAATATCATCCGCATCCTTGCTGGAACTCGCTCCAGGTCTGGTGACTGGGCGATCAAGGTAATGGGCTTACCGGAAAATGTTCAGGTAAAGATCAGAACCCTAGCTTTTAAAGTAGCGGGCGAAGACAAGTTCAGAAAGGTTGCTGGTCCAGAGCACTTAGGGGAAACGACGCGCATTGCTGAGAATGGCAGTCTCACACTCAAAATGGAGCATGCAGACACGACGACTGCTTATGCGTTTGAGATCACACTTCCGAAGCAGTAGAAAGAACTGAGGGCAACCTCTTTGAGTCATCATAGACTAGTGTCAGAAATAGATTTAGACTTATCCGAGAGCCTTTAACAGATCCAAGTACTCTGTGCTTCGACCCCAAGCCAAGGAAACTGACTCAAGAATCTTCCTCCCCTCGCGTAAAATCCTGGAAGGCGCTGTAGGGGCATATATGTCTCCAACACCACTGATATAAGCTTTCAAAACTCCTGCCCTCACGAAAAGTTGGACCATTTCATCGTCGTTGGGTCGATCCAGTCTTATGAATGTTGGGTTCTCGTCGTCCGAAATGGCCTTGGTATGATCTGGCGATGGACGGCGTGTCACACTCCCACTACGTTCTTCACCCAAAGATCGTCTTGACTTGGATGAGTACACACTGTAAGCCCACAAAGTGAGGATCGCCCAAAATACACATGGTGGTTCGTAAAAGGCCATCTTGGCGTACCGGCGGATGTGCCAAAGGAAGCAGCCACAATGTAGAACTGCGAGTCGTGCTTTTGACTGTGCTGTTGTCAGTACATGTCTCAAGGGACTGCGTACTTAGCTTACCGCATCTTGTTGTGCCCATTCGGAAATTTCACGTTCAGCCTGTAATGCCTTCTGTTGGTTCAACGCCATCTTCCTCTCGCTTTCTGGCGCCTTCATATAACTTGCCAACCTTATCAGCATTCTCCTGGGCACTAGAAGTACTACCCTTGAGAAATGTAAATGAAGAACAGTTGGATGCTCGGCGCCTAGCAATGAAGCTATCATTCCATTTGCCGCCCAGTGTAGTGTATCTACACAATCGAGCGCAGCATTTCGCCAGTTAGATTCAGTAAGATCCAGTACGCTGGAGTCTTCGCTATGGTGATCGGGGTTGTTCTGTGGCATCCATGATGATAAAGGGCGCTTGCAGTAGGTGTTTACGGTAGAAAACTCTTGATAGACTGCGTGAAGCAAAATGATGCGGGAGAATTCTCCTAGGTCTGACTTGGCGGTTCGATCGCGGAAGATGGTACTTACTGCTGATGAGAGCGAAGGGTTTTCTAGGCTTCGTAAGTAAACGATCTGGAGCTTTGGTAGTATATGGGATAGATACCCTCAGCACGCCTGTATGCTTTCCACCAGTCTGATGAACATGTTTGAGACCAGAGGTCATCGTGCGGCAAATTGATATCTTGCACATCAAAGGTGACGGCGTTATGGTCATCAAAGAAGTAGCAGCCCATGCGATCCAAAAGCTGTGGAAAAGTCAGCCTAAGCCTTTTCAGATGATGGTGGTCGGTGGAGTCTCACCCAGATAAAGTAGCAAAGTCTCCTCAAAGTCTCTCCTCCAACCCAAATCTTCCAGTCTTCATGAACATTCGATCCTCCTTGGTTGAGTTGAGTATTGACTTCGTTCTCCGACTCAAAATGGGATTGCCAGTAAAGGATGATGACCTTTTGTAGATCGCCAACTCGTTGATAGCCATTGCGACAGAATTCATTTGTACTATAGTATAGTAGACCGACTTGACTCAGAACAAGAGCTTGTGCTATAGCAAGATCCATTTCTGAATTATCCAATTGTAAACGAACAATCAAGACTCTCCTCAGAAATTCATGTAAGGGTTGAACACATGCATCAATATCCTCGGTGGCAGAATACTGACTCCCTATTGCACAGATAGCAAGTGCAAGAACCCAGTCGGCATTAAGGTCCGTCGTGTTCGGGTGTACGAGCGGAAATATGGGGTTAAAGTGTTCGAAGAAAAGCTTGGTGCAGTAATCCAAAATCGCTAGAGGAGGAAATTCCGAAGATATAAATTCGTTTCTGAAGATTCCAGATTCGAGACATGTGTTTTCAAAGGAATCATACATCTTTGCATATGTTGCTTCTGTCAGTGTTGACTCACCGAAACCCTCAATGTCTTGGATGTTTATGTGATCCAGGTCTGGAAACGCCCAGTCAGTATTATTGGTACGTAATCTAGGGTCTTGAGAAACAGGGCGCAATTGTTTACAGCTCTCAACACCCGGCGGAGGAAATAACTGCTTTGACCGAGCCGTGCAAGGTCTTCGCGCACCATTTGAGCTCGTAGCGTATAAGTCGCCAGGGACCGTGCGATCGGACGTCATACTGAGCTGGGGAGATGCAGCCACTCCACTTCCTTGGGAAAGTGAAGCAACCGTTGATACTGTCTGCGGAGTGTTGCCCATGGGGAAGGAGTTGGAGGTGGACTGGTTCACGGATTGGTCGTTCCCAAAGGAGGGGTTAATGGACCCTGTTGAAGTCGCATTTCCGTCGAGACCCAATATAGAACAATAGTTGGTCTCGATCTCGTTGTTGTATGGTAGCCAGTTCATGGGAAAGTCCCAGTTGATATCGCATGGGCCAAGGTCGTATTCGAAGGTCTGAGACTGCTGCATTGTTGTGTCTCCGTTGTTTTGTTGATACTGACTTGACCTTATGCCCGATTCTTCTTGAGGTGATATAGGGAGATGTGGGTTTGATGGCATGGATGGCATGTTGCTTGCCAGATCCACGCCGCTGTCTGATTGCACAAGAGATGCACTATCTTGTTGTAAAGGCGGCATAATTGATTGCCTGTCCATACTATCTGGATACTCGCAGCTTGTTGACTTGATCGAGCATCGTTGACAAGGTATACTTCTTGAGCACTTCTCCCGCGCTCTAGCGCATTCCAAACATGCTCTTCGTCGAACAGCATCGCGCCTGGCTGAACCTGGAGCAGCAGGGTGGTCATGAATAGCGATATGTTTGTTCAAGATGTCACTAGACTACTATTAGCCACTGTCTAAGAGACCTGTATACCACGGAGATTCTTGGTACCTGCGAGTAAACCCTTTGTGGCAGATGTCGCATTCGAAGCGTCTGTGTATCTCGTGGCCTTTTTGGTGTCGCCTGAGGTGCTCTTGTCGCTTGAAGCTTCTCGGACATTGTCCGCATTGGTGTTTCTCCATCGGTATCAGTTTCAGAATGAGCGATAGTAAGTAGGAGACTAAATAGATAGAGGCTTTCACAAATCGGAAGATGGAAATGTCAACATAGACAGACTTGAGAGAGGTTGGCAAGCATGACTACGGCAAACCCCACTTTCCGCTTCTTGGCTCTTGGTCAAAAAGTGGTCTAGCTCAGTTTAGGCTATTGCTGCCATTTCCAGTGGAATACTTCACAATTAAGAGAACAAATATTGTACATGAACTTATTTTCTACAAAGACCAAGAGAAGGGGAATGAGGGAGAGAATTAAAGCCAGTTGAGCGACAGCATGACCCGTCGTCCATCCTTCACTAATCCTCACGTCAATGATACAAGTCCAGGTTGAGATTCTACTGTATCCAGGTCTTTGCGAGCCAATCAGTGGTCAAGAGCCAGTAATTACTTTTGACGACAGTGAAGATTTGCCAGACTCAATCGTGACTGTGATATCAAATGATTGGTAATTAGACAAAACGCAAATAGAACATAGATTATGAGAAATGCATTCTTCCAGCTCTAGGGTATTCCAATCGTCCCCCCGGTGGGATGTCCGGTGGGCTTTCCGGCCTCCACCTCCCACCGTAAACTAACGAAGCCACATTATCAACCAAGACTGAGTGACTCTACCAACAGGTTGATAAGTACTCATGAACGAAAGTCCAGAATTCACCATCATCAAATCTTTCCTAGCATACTCCATCACTATGTCTCATCCTCAATCCACTTTCCATCACACGACCTTTGCCCCAGGTTCCATCCTTTACCGCCGAAGAACCACAGTTGCAAAGACAACTCTGCACACACAACTAAAGCGTCTTCGCGAAACAGGTCGCTATGACTGCTTCAAGTTGCAATGGCATAAGATTTATGACGACAAGTCCATGTGGCCTGTTCCTTTCCATCTTTTTTGGGATAGTGACATAGCAAAGTGGATTGAAGGCGCTTGTTACTTTCTTCACGATGAGTTCGATGCTGAGATCGATGCTGCTGTCAAAGAGCTGGTCGAGACTATTCGTGGAGCGCAGCAGGACGATGGCTATCTAAATGTTCACTATACCGTGGTTGAACCACGCAAAAGATGGACCAATTTACAGGACATGCATGAACTGTAGGTTCTCCGATCCGAATCATGTCTTATCATTCTAATCACTCACATATATATCAGCTACAATGCAGGCCACCTCATCGAAGCTGCTATTGCGCATCATCAGTACTACAAGGACAACCTTCTACTAGAACCCATCGAGAAATACGTTGCTCTGATCCATCGCACGTTCGGGCCAGCAGAGGATCAATTACATGGTTATCCAGGCCATCCAGAGATTGAACTAGCCCTCTTCCGGCTTTATCAAGCCACTGGCAACCAGTCGGCGTACGACCTATCTCGATACTTCATAGAAGAGCGAGGCAACAAGACAGGCCAAGCTGGAGAGCATTACTTTGAGTGGGAGTCTAAACAAAGAGGCCAAAATCCCTATCAGAGGCCCGACAGCTATCCAGAGCATGCTTCTCACTGGTACTGCCAAGCTCACAAACCCATCCTGGAACAGGATACTGTGGAAGGCCACTCTGTCCGCGCCATGTATCTTTTAACCGCCATCGCTGACATGATCTGCATCGACAACCAACCCCTCCAAGCCTCATCAGATTGGAAGAGCACGCTGTACCGTCTATGGAACAACATGGTCGACAAAAAAATGTACCTCACCGGTGGTATAGGCGCTGTCAAACAATGGGAGGGTTTCGGTCGTGATTACTTCCTTCCTCAGAGCACCGACGAAGGAGGCTGTTATGCCGAGACATGCGCCTCCATCGCAGTCATGATGCTTGCGGAGCGACTCCTCCACATCGATCTCGACGGGAGGTTTGCAGATGTCATGGAATTGTGTCTGTACAACAACGTCATGACTTCAATGAGTCTTGATGGAAAGGCTTTCACATACGTGAACCAGCTTGGAAGTTCGGATACTGATAAGAGCGTGCGTGAAGAGTGGTTCTGGTGCGCTTGTTGTCCGCCCAATGTTACGCGTCTGTATGGATCCCTGGGCGGATATCTCTGGGATTTTGGAAGCACCTCTGGGGGTGAAGTCTATATCAACGTGCACTTGTATTCAAAGGCCATTCTGAAGTTCGAGGTTGCTGGACAAGAAATATCCCTAGAGCAGGATACAGACTGGCCATGGGATGGGCTCGTCAAGTTTCGTCTGTCAGTCCCCAAGGAATTGAAGACCAGGATACGACTCAGAATTCCTGGCTGGTCACAAAATCAGTACCAAATCAGACCAGAGCCGAGTAAAGAAAGTTTAAGTTTACACAAAGGCTATCTTACCCTCGACCCGGCTTACGTTGCCAAACACCCAGAGTTCTCTTTGACCATCGGCAACTTCAAACCCTTATACGTTGCGCCCCATCCATACACCAACCAGCGGACATTAACGCTTACTCGAGGGCCTCTAGTGTACTGTATGGAGGACGCTGATAATACATGGGAGGACAATCACTTTAAAGATGTGGGGTTGAAGACGACCATGGGGGTTGAGGAGGAGACGAAGATTGTTCGAGATGAGGAGTATGTTTCATTGAAGACGTCTTGTTGGCGTCGAACGTTGAAAGATATTGAGACTGGTGCGGCTCCTGGTATTGTAGTTGATTGTGAAGAAAATGCAGTTACAAAGATGGAAGCTGTATTCCTGCCATACTATCTACGGGCGAATAGAGGGGGTAATGGGCACATGAGAGTTGGACTCAACCGTATATGAGATCGACAGACTATGTTACGGCATGAGTATGTACCTAGTTTGATACATTCTTCTAAGCCTCCTCTCCACTCCCTTGCTGCAATCCTCACTCGCACGGGTCGACAAATAGCGCTCCGGCTTCCTGAACCAAGAGCCTTCCTGTCGACCGTCGCCCTATGGGCCATTTTACCATCTCCACATAAATTCCAACCGACGTCCCAGTGCGGCACGCATAGGGTGGTAAGCAGATAGATCTAGACTCGTAGTTGGCTTCCACCTCTGCAGGGTTCATGTCTCCTTGAGCTTTGTACCAGTAACATTCTGGCAAGATAGATGGTGTTGTTCCTTGGGTTCTCGAACTTAGTTTCCTTGTTCTGCATCCAGAGGAGGCTGACAGTGTAACTTCTCGACCAGCATTTGTGTGCAACTGTCATGTTCTTTAGATTTAGATGTCACATTTTCTTTATGGATTGAACTTACCACCACTCCATCATCCTTTGCTGGCCCCTGATCATTCCAGGAAATGTTTGTTGTCGCGCATGTTACGCGTTCATCTGGTCCCATTACTGCCGAAGCTTTGACTCCCGAGGTATGGCCAACGCACCGCGAGAGTTTATCTTCGTAGCAAAATTCGAAACCGCAAAGCTTCTGCCCGTTGATATGAAAGTAGGCATGGATGTGGGTGACGGCTCGAGTTTTACCTTCTGAGTCTTGGATTGCCCAGAATAGACTTTCGTTAGCCATCGCGCTACCGAGGTCTCCGATCAGCATTCCTTGTGCTGAATCGGTCGGTCTTGTCTGGATTGTGATAAGACTGCCCGTGACATTGCTAATCCATTTCAACTCATCCTTAAAGTAGTGTCAGTCACTTCTGGTTGTGCTTGAAAGAATGTGCATGTACTTACCAGTCGTTCGAATTGATTCGCCGTGTAGATGGAGGGTCGCTCATCGCACACTTCATCACTCACTTGGTTCCCGTGAACTTCAACTGCTGTGATCCCCGATCCTGACTTTTCGATCCTGATCCCAAGAAGCCTGCCATGCAGACGCCAATACTTGATGCGCTCTATCTCGTCTCCCTGGTTCAAGAGTAGCCAGTCGGCCTCCTTGACCCATTGGCCAATGTAGAGTGGCGGAGTCAGGTCCCAGAACTCAAGGCAAAGGCCCGATACGTATACAGATCGTTGAACAGTAGCTGTAGATATCCCAATTCGCCTGACTCTCTCTAAAGAGACCATGGCGGTAGTACTATGACGCATGAACGGGTTTGTAGTCAACCTCCACCGTGGTAGGGTCTCGGCAAGCCGGACTCCCTCGTTTTCACCAAGTTTGAGGTGAAGGTTTGGTGATAAAGTGGTACCTTTATTTTGGATACAACTGATTCCCAGAGTCTCTATCGTTCCACTGCCGAAAGAGTTCTGTGGAAGGCACATATCAGCTCCATGTGTCATCACGAGCTATGGTAGTGGTCTGGGCTTACCTTGACAGATGCAAGAATTCCAACAATAGCCTGCCTATCAGGTACCTCTATGCTTTGGGTCGTTACGTTATATGTCTGATCGTCCCCGCCGAATCCCTCGTCAACATCGGTCCGTCTCATCGTCAAGATCCGGCCAAAATTGGTAATAATCTGCAGAGCAATAGATTAGTCAAATCTTGTCCTATAAAGTCATCGTTCCTCCACATAGAATGGCTGAGAGTCATGAGTCGTACTTTGAGGTCAAGGTCATAGTCCCACTTTCCCAGCATAAGCACGATGATTCTTTCTCCGCTCGGCCCATCCAGCGGAAATGCTTGTTCACAAACGGAACCACCTTCTTTGGTGAATGTGTTATCAGCTCGGAATAGATACCGTTTACAAGATCCGTCTATGTAGTAAAAAGCCAACCCCCTGGTTGCTTGGGTTGTTGAACTGATAAGAACGGAAACTTGAACAAGAAGTGGAAGCAGGGATCCATTTGAGCCGCCGAAGTTCATGTTGAATGCGATAGTAGGTTGCCCTCTAACAACGGTTCGTATAATTTCAGGTAGCTTGTTGAGGTTGCATGAGCTTGGTTCGACGGGATGCCATAGCCAGGGCTGGGGTTGTGGAAAAGTTGTTTGCTCTGAGGTAAAGCCATTGGGCTTTTCCACCAACTGCACCGAGATGGCTTTGTAGGTCTGGAAGTCCTTCTGGTTAGACAGAAACACCATAATAGTCAGTCCAACTTACATCGAAGCCAAGGATGAGTCCAAAGATCCGGCTGTTCGTTCTCGGCTTGAGAGTTATCACGCCAGAGAAATCCGGTAAGTTGTCAAGTGGGCCTGCTGACTGCCACATGACGTTGCCCGCAATGTCCTCCTCCTGGACGCCAAGTCCAATTATGCCTCCAGTTGAAGCAGCGACTCGGATAGCTACCAGACGTGCTGATTCACGGATATAGAGATGCGTCTCGCTGGTGGGCAGAACAAAACCAACTCGTGAGATCTCGTCTCCAGTAGTGTTGCCATCTCCTGTTGAGATTCTCAGACCACAGATATAATCAGTGGATTTAAGGCGTATAGTAGATGTGGAAATTCGCAAACCGTTGGTCTTGAAGCGTTCTGGATCAAGATTGAGAAACTGTGAGCCTTTTTCTCTAAGCGGCTTTGTCCTAGCAAGACCTTGAGTCTTTTTGGTAACAAGAAGTCCTTGTCGAGTAATCTCGTTGAGAAGGCTGCTGGTGTTTTGAATGCCAGTGGTTTGATGGAGCATCATCTTCATGGGAGAACTCAGACGCTCGATACAACTCCAGATCCTTTTTCGATTGCGCATATGACCCGTTTTAGAACAGTCACGTAGGCTATGTCGTAGGATGAGATACAACTGCTGCAAGTCTCTCTGACCAGCCTGTAGATTATTTTTGAGGTTGAGATAAAACGGGTGCCAGTCTGTCTGGCCAGATGTGGGTTGCCATTTTAGCGGAAAGAATCCAACTTCGCGATCGGCATCGAAGCGACTAGCCCAAAACGCTTGAGGAAGATTGTTGGGTTGAGTGGCGATCGCAATAGCCCTTGAAGACAGTCTGAGATTGCACAGAGATGGAGAATCTATGAATAAGATGAGATGATGAATCAACTCGGTGGGTAGATGCATGAAGTTGTCGGTGTCGGCTCCCACAGGTAAGGGTTCTGCTTCGGTCTCGCAAGGCTTTGTGTTCTTGCACCGCCTGAGCAGTAGCTTGTTTGGGTCTGCTACGGCATATTCAAATCCCTTTGGTAAAAAAGAATTTTCCTGCCAATATCTTGTGAAGACATTCTGTCCGATAAAAACGGAGGAGTTTTGACCGTGTGGGAGATCAGATATCAGATCATAGAGGCACTGAGCAATGTCGTCCTTCTTATATTGAACAGTCTTCTCGAGGGACATGTAGTCCAGTAGCATGTTCCAACATGAGTCATGAAAGGCAACCAGTGGAGAGTTGAGAGTTCGAACATATTGTTCCAGCTCAGGATCAAGATTGCCAGGGATAATGCAAGATGAGGCATTGCTGGGCACAGTAAACTTATCCTGTCTAGCGTGCCCAACCCCCGTGAGAGTAGCAACCGAATCCCCTGGTCGGCAGCGAACTACAGAGGGTTTAGCAGAATATTCAACATGCCTTGGGAACCACTTCCCCGCTAAATTATCTCACTAACGCCCTTCCTGTCGTAGTTCAATCATCCTGGAAGGTGATCTACTTACCGAGACGTATGCGAGCTAACCATACTAGTGCTTCGATGGGACCCGAGATGATACAGCTCCCACAGATGACGCACGTCTGTTGCATCGTTCGATTTACGTGAGGGTTTTGATTGTTCATAATGAATAAAATTGCAAAGTTGCACGGGGGATGTGAGATGTAGGATGTGGGTTGTGGGTTGTGGAAGAGTTAACCCCGCTCAGTACTCGGTAGATAGCCTACTGTCCCCTACCCCTGCATTACTGAGCCTGCCAGTGAAGAGAGAGATGCCAGGCAGGATGAATAATCTCTTGGCTCTTTGCTACATGTCACGTCGTACAAAGGGAGGGCATCCCACAGGGCTTGATTTCTCAACAAAAATAATAGCAAAGCAAGGAAGAAAAATGCAATAGTGACATCATTCAACAAATCGTCTATGACCTTCGCTCCTAAGCACAATCCTGTGCCGAAAAGGCTTCACTCTGGCGATAACTCCCGGCAACTGCTCATACACCACATCAATTTCTCTCCCATTCTCGTCCACATCCTTTTGTATATTAAAAACAGCCAAAGTCTGCGCAATGATCAGAAATATGGTATGTTCAGCAATCCACTTCCCAGGACAAGCCCTGCGCCCAAATCCAAAAACTACATCAGACGGCCAAGGCTCGTCGTACGGTTCGGAATACCGTTCAGGTCTAAAGGTCATTGGGTCGTGATAGATATCAGGGTCATGCGTGATCGAAGCTACTGCGGGAAATAAAAGAGTATTCTTCGGGATCAAGTAACCTTTGTAAATGTCGTCTTCTGTAGTCATGTGCGGAAAGCCCATGGGTGCGAGTGTATGCCAGCGTAATGCTTCTTGGGCTATCGCATTAGTGTAAGGAAGATTGGCCTTGTCGGAGAGGGACGGGAGGCGGGAATCTCCGACGACTCCATCCATCTCTTCCTGGGCTCGCTTTTGTACGTCAGGGTAGATAACCATGGCCGCAAAAAAGGACAGCAACGTGGAGCTGGTTGTATCTGTGCCAGCGTTCATCATAGAGGCAGCCGTCCACTGGATGACACTCTCTTCTTCTGGGTCGATTTTGCGATGAATGTCTTTGACCAAGCCAGCAACATACGAGACATCATCGTTACCGCGAGCCATCTGATCTCTCACATAATCGTAAGGGTCTTTGACATTTTGCAGTAGATGTTTCCGGTAGGTCCTGGCTGTATTTTTGAAGCCTGCACCGGGCATCCATTCTGGGAGGTATTTGAGCCACGGTACCAAGTCTACCGTCCAAGTACCTGGACTTGTCGCTCTTGAGAACTCTTCCATGACTGTATTAGCCATGGAGACGATATGGTCGTTCTTAGTGGGGCCCGTTTCGTAGTTGTAGAGAATGCGGAGCATGATGGATCCTGATACGCTGGGACATGTTAGATAATATTGAATCATTGGAACAAGAGGTGACTTACTGGTTCAAATGTTCCGGTAGATTGTTACTATCATGGTCTTTATAGATACGCTTCAGAAGTCGGGATGTTTCAAGTTCCTGTATTGGCTCGAATCTGCCGATGGACTTGCTACTGACTTGGGTCGCCGTGAGCTTGCGATGCAGTCGAAAAATCCGGTCGTACGGCATCATGCCCATGATACTATCGTATCCAACACTATGCAACAAACGTTAGCAAAGGAAACACAAGGTTGAGAGATCTCTTACACGTCACCTGCAAAGACCAGCTTCGGTCTTGAGGCACTTTTCAACGCACGTGTCTCTAAAAGTTCCATGATGACCTGTTTGTCGTGCAGTATGACAAACAACTGCCCCAGAACGGAGACGGAAGAGATTGGACCATATTTGTCCTTATGTTTCTGCCAGTGAACCCATTCTAGTGTGCCTGGAGGGGGGAGATCGAGGATATTTCCGATAAGAGGTAATCCTTTGGGGCCTGGTGGTAAAGGACCTTTGCTGCGTCGTTGGATGTGTTTGAAGATGAAGTAAGTTACTAACGCTAAGGCGCTGGAATAAAAAATGGAAATCACAGTCATGGTGGTGATTCCAGAAGGAAAAAGAGTACCCCCCCCCCCCCATCTCATTTATTAAGAGAGGCGAATAGAGATATATATAGGTGAATCTGTAACCAAAATACCGTTCTGACCATCAA